>JABUQX010018202.1:2500-20000 GCA_015478945.1 Trachelipus rathkii
TTTATTTACTTCTTTATTGAAAATTCAATTACATGTTTTATTTTATAATATTGTGATTTTTTTTTGTAATATATTATATATTTTATAATTTAATTTTATATAGTTTAATAGAAATTTTAGGAAAAATAGTAAATGAATTTATTGATTATTTATTCATCAACTTATATAATATAATTATTATAATAATATATTATATTTTATTATAATTAAATTAGATTATAATGTATTATAATATTAGATATATTATTTATTTGATTAATTCACTCGTTTACGTTGATTATTATTTTGATTGGTTGTTTTAATACGTGATTTAAACTCTTATTCTTTCATTTATTTCTTTAATATGTATGTATTCAAGATAATATTGTTACAAAACATATAATATATTTATATTATTATGTTTTCTCATTATCCAGTATTATGATGATTTTATGTGCGCGTGTTTTTATATATAATAACTCATCTATATTGTATTGTTTGATATATATCTCTTGCTAACACTTCCAAAAGTATAATAATATTGATGGTTACTTTCTTTTATTTCTAACTAGTTGAGCTTGATCAAATTAAGAATTTTGCTCTTTGTGTGTGGTTATAGTTCGGTTTTCCAGCGGAAACTGTGATTGGTATTAGGTCCTCGCTACTCGTAAGAATAACAAGTTTCTTGTGAGCTGGTTTAAAAATCCTGTCTTCTATTATTAATATGTAACTCGCGGAATTATTGTGTCTAGTGTGGTCGGGGTACAACATGTTAAGCGGATTAGGATTGGTATTTTTTTTTCCTTCTCTCAGAATGAAGGGCACCCTTAACTTTAATAGATATATTTCAGCAATAATTTCTTAGTAAGTGTATTTTTATTTCTATTAGTGTTGACATATTGTGGTTGCGTCTGAAAAGATATTTGACTCAAGGCTAATAAGTAGTTTAAATAAAATGTTAAAACTTAAAGCATTAAATATTGTTGGGATTTCTCTCTTAATAATGAACTAATAGATTAGAATAATGTTTGAAAAATCTTAATGATCTTCTGTTGCAATATAACAATGTACATGATACACCACTCAAACATGGGTTAGAACAACTTCGGGTATAATTAGGTTTCAATTCGTTCAATGTCATATACATGTGTGTGTTTTATTTCATTATCTATTTAATTAATTCTTAAAGAGCGTTGGCGAGTCTGTAGGTGATTCTCGCTCGCTAATTTAAGAGTTACACCCTCGCTATTTTTGATATATAAATCAGACAAAGAATAGCAATACATCATTATAAAAAAACTTTGGAAAATTTTCTATAATTTAAATATTTTAGTGTTATTTCTTAAACTCTACATCATCTAGATATATTATTAACTTTCATTGTGAAGATTAATAAAAAGTCGTAACGAAAAATTTTAGTATATATAATAATTATTTATTAAATTAGATTAAATCATAATATATTAATATCAAATATATATATATGGTAACTAACCTGAGAACTTTGAAATTTCTGTTTCTATAATTTAAATATAATATTATTTAAAAATTAGAAATAAACACAAACTTTTTTAAAAAATAGAGTTAATAATATTGTGAAAGAATTAGTGGTGGGTACATAAATTTATTCTATATTATATCATCTATATTTATAATTCATTTTATTATATAATATTATGATAACTTTTAACTAACTAACTATTTATAATGCTGTTTAATTTGACATTCGTATATTTATATAATTTCCGTATACTGACGATGTCTTCTGTGTTATATTTTTATACGGAACATATTTATGAATATTTTTCTATATTTTTGTGAAATGGTCCGAATGGTAAAATTAATTTCTCTATTGAAACATATTTTTGCTGTTTGAATATAGTGTGATAAATTGTTTCTAATATACATGATTTACAATGTGTTGTACGCATCGCTTCGTCACTCGGTACTCAATAATTGGGTTGCAAGGTCCGCTCGCGTATTATAATATTTGTCCTGCGGTTTTATCCACTACGACCTCGTGGGTGTGGTGAGTGGCGATGGTAGATAATGGAACTTTTTGCAGGTGCTGAGAGTAAGCATAGTTGTATTTATATTTATTGGATGATATAAAACCTGTAGTAAGTTATGTTAGTCTTGTTGATAATAGACTACTTTGGTGGTATCAGATCAGGATAATGTGTGATATATATAATATATTTTTTGTATATGTAGTATTTTTTGTATTTGTACTTCGAGTGTATTCTATTAATAAATTTAACTTTTTAATTCATCAACATAACTATTATTTTTTTTATAGCAGGTGGTATTTCTACACACATCCCGGTATATTTTGTATATTTCTCTTTGTCTCCGCTTTTTTATTCTTCGTCGGTCACATGTGTACAGATGCTTATCAGACACATCTTATCTTCATTGCTCAAATCATTCGATGTCTTCAAATCATCTCATCTTGGCGTGTTACTTTTCATCAAACTCACAGAACAAATTGGGTTAATAAATCGAAAAATTTGGAAGACCCTTAAATTTTAAATTTTTTTTTTTTTTAGGGAATTAAAGGGAATTTATAAAACATAATATATAATTATATATTATAATATATCATAATATAGTAATAACTTTATTTATTAGTAATAATATCTAGCTATACATATATTAATTGTTGAAGTATATACCTAATATATACGAATACGTGGGGCTGTTATCTAGATAGGGTATATGTGATGATAGGGTAGTAACTATAAAGTAGTGTAAAAGTATTATATATAATGTAGATTAAAAAGTGTAATAAGGAATGATATAATTTACTATATAGGTAAGAATAATGTGATAGCCATACTGGATTATCATGGTATATTTAAGGTAGAGTGATTATTAGTAAAGTGTTAATTCATATATATTATTAATAAAAAGTATAAAGTAACTTTGCGTATACAAGGAAAAAGATGAATAATGTAATAGAAACATTAGATTGAGTAAAGGTGATGAGTCAATTAATCTGTTATAGTGTAGAATGAAGATGACTAAGATGTAGTGATTACACGAATGGGGGTAGCAGCGGTCACTGGAAGGGATAATGAAACCTGGTGTATTTACCTCATATATATTGTGTACGTTGATATTTTTTTTTCGTTATATTTTGGATACCAGGAGGTTGTGCATGATAGGAGTTAAGTATGGTGGTAAAGTGAAGGGACACAACTTCCGAGAATTGTGGATAAATATAGCAGAGATATTCAGCACGTTTATATAGTTAGAATCAAAATTTTTTCGGAACACTATTAACTTTTTCAGGAGATGAAACAAAAATAATACATAACCCATCATTCTGAAAGGTCGTTAAATTTATAATTGGAACGCAGGCAATCGAGAGAAAGTGGAAAAAGAAGGGCACGCTCGATGTCCGAGCAGCAATAGAAATACAAGATTGTGATATTTTGTTATTTGATTTATAACGTGTATGAGAGAATAATCGATTCACATTTTAGGGCTAGGTTTTTAAAATATTATTTATCGATTTCATGAAAAACCTGAATTCAGGTTAGTCGCTAGCATGGTTTGTTAAGGTTGATAGTGTGTGATCTAGAGATGGGACCGTGCGTATATCGGATGTAACAGCGCGCAGTCGTAATGGCAATGATGTATTAGAGGCATTAGTTAATAATTGCATAGCTGAGTTGATAGGACGTAATGTGAGAGAAGGAGAGTTAATAAGTTATATTTAAAGTTTATTTTTTATTGGGTTGAGGGAATTATTTCGGAATAGGAGGTTTCGTTCGTGGTGACGAAAACAGAAGAACTTATACCTGACGCTAAAACCAGCATTGTTAGACTCATGTCAAGAATTAAACTGCTGAGAACAGATTGCCACGTCATGGACGGAATAGTCTCGGTCAGACATCGTCTTCTCACTTGACCTGGTCCTAACATTGTATGGAATTTCACTGGTTGTCGTTCAGTGACCCTAGACATGGTCATGGAATCCGATTGTTTGAACCATAATAAAACGCTGAGAGACCCAACACAATTGGGAAGAAGAATATTGTTTACAGTATAATAGTTTGATTAAAATAATTCCAAGTGCTATTTATAATATTCGTGTTGTATTGGATGTTTAAAGTTTTTCAGATTAGCTATGTGTTTTTTGTTTCTTTTTCTTTTTATTTGGAAGAAAAAAATATTTTTAATTCTTCGTGATCTATTTTGAAGGATCTCAGGCCCATAATTTGGTTTTTTTTATCTCTCCCTCCCGCGCAGAGAAAAAAAAGGAAATACACCGTTACAATATTCTAAACCAATTCTATATATTTACGAAGATGCGTTAAAAGCGTTTTTATACTAGGTGTGCGCATCGAGTCTACGAAAGATGCGTTAAGCTACTCAGTCCCCGTGTTGGAATGGTGACTCTTAATGATATTAGGTTGTACGAGCATTTTTTATATAGTAATAGTATAACGGTACGTATTTACATTTACTATAACGAGATATATTATATAAAAAAATACATTGAGCATATTATATATAATAACTATACTTCATTTCGATATCTCTAATATTATATATAACATACACTCAAATTATATTATTATATATATTATATATATATATATATAATTATTATTATATATTAATTATACATAATATAATATATACTATATTTATTATATATATATATATAATTTTATATTATATATATATATCAATAAAATATTAATTATATATTAATATTTAATTATAATACTAATATATGGCCAATTCCTAGAATACCGCGCAAGCCGTGATATTTTTCGTACTTTTTATAAACTTCTGACACCTATTTTATGCAACATATATCTTAAATTTTTAAACTTAACTATTAAATTGAATAAACCGTGAGGCGTTTTGGACTTTTTTTGGAGTTCGATTTTTTTTTTTCTGTGTGAAGTAAAAGCTGTCAACCTCATGTCTTCTATTTACCATTATTTGCACTTTCGCATATTGTGTTTTAAAGGAAAATTTTATTAGACCTTAGTAGAGATAATATTTTTATTAATTTAGGAAAAATTATTTAATTTACAATATAATTAATAATAAATATAATAATAATAATATCATAAATAATCAATAATAATAAATAATAATAAATTAATAATAATAAATAAATAAATAATAAATAAATAATATAATAAATAATAATAAATAATCCCCTTTTGTCTCTATAAAGCTGACATCATGCAACTCGAGAAAGGCAGCACCTACAGTAACACAGAACAAATATATATTTTGGGAATCAGGTCATTAGTTTTAAAAAAACGGGTTTTTTTAATGTTTTTTTTTTTTTTTTATTTTTGGAAAATTATTTCGAGCGACAATTTTAAAAAAAAATTTTATTTTCCCCATTTGGGGGCGGGTTCGAGCCGACGGGGACAGAGGGGGAGATACGAAAGTCCCCCCTCGTCACGTCCACCCGGGAAGGCCCAAGAGACCCCGCCCCTCCTGCCATCTTTGCCGATTTACCTTTTTTTGGTTATTTCCTTTTAAGGTTAAAAAAAAAGAATATTTTTAAGCCAATAAAGATTCAAGTTTATTTACTTTTAACTAAAGTAATAACCTTTCGAGCCCCCTAAATTCAGGCGAAAATATAACCTTTTTTTTTTTTTAAATATTTCCGAGATTAATGCAAAAAAAAAAAAAAAAAAAAAAAAAAATTCACAACCCAATTTTAAAATATAATGCAAAAAAAAAAAAAAAAAAAAAAAAAAAAAAAAAAACAAAAAAAAAAACTTATAAAATTTTTTCTGCGCTGATTGTCCAAAATAGCTGGTCACCTGTAAAGGTTTTTTGCTGCTTTTCTCGCGTTACATGACTATGAAATGTCAAGCCTTTAAGACACTTGGATATATAATTATAATATAATATAATATTATAGTAATAAATATATATATATGTATATATATATAAGTATAAATAATATTAATATAATCTATATTATATATATATCAAGCACCCGATTCTATATATATATTTATATATTGAAAAATGATAGTATTTTATATATTTATTATATATTTAGGGAATATATATTAATAAAAAAGGGTTATTATAGCTATATGGTCAAGGGTATATAAGTTAAGAGATTAATTGTATTGCATGAAAAAGAAGAATAATTATTTATATTAAAATTAATTTACCGAATGATCGGTAAGGCCTTTCTTCACTTTCCAGGTTGCAAATTAGGGTCTGTGAGCAGGCGTTTTTAAAAATGTGTAAAAGAATACTGTCCTGAATATATTATGAGAAACTCAAGTTGAATTTTTCACATGTATATTATATATATATATATATAATATAATATATATATATATATTATATATATGTGTGTTGTATATTATTTTCAGACGATTTATTCCAGGTATGTTACAATCTTTTGGGTAGGAAAAAGAAGGATATAATAAGAGAAAGACAGCAATGAAAATGTCACGGAAATTGTAGTTAACAATTTTATCACCATTTGTTACTAAAAACCTTAAATTTAAAAAAAAAAAAAAAATAAAATATGTTCCCCCCAAACAAATTATTTTATTATAAATTATTTATATATTATATTAATATTAATATAAATAAATATATATAATAATATATATATATTATAATATTATAATATAATATAATATATATAAATTATATATATATTATATATTTATATAATAATATAATAAATTATTATTATATAATTATATTATATAATTATGGCCCTATATAAATATATATATATATATATATATATAATATATATATATATATATATATATTAATATATATAATAATAATATATTATTATTATTATAATTTTAAATAAAAAATTAAATAATTGTGTCCAATCATTTAAAAGAAGCAAAATTATAGTGTTATAGATAACATTATTTGTTATATAATCAGCGAATTTAATAAATATTATCTCACATATTAAATGGATATATATTAATTAAATTATATAATTATTATATAATATATATATATTATATTTAGTGTGATAATCTATATATATTATATATATATATATATAATATATATATATATATTTATTATAGTATATATATATATAATAATATAATAATAGCCCATTTAAATATCAAAATATATCTTACCTAAATATATATAGGCCCTAAATATATATATATATATATATATTATATATCAAATATATTATATAATATATATATATATATATTATATAAATACTATATATATATATTATTATATATATTCGTATTCATTATTAATATTTGAAAAATTTTCATTTTATTGTTTATTTCAGAACCTTATTATTATTATTATTATTATTATTATTATTATTATTATTATTATTATTATTATTATTATTATTATTATTATTATTATATTATATTTATATTATTATTTATTATTGAATTATTATTTTTATTATTAATATTATTAATATTATTAATATTAATATTATTATTATTATTATTATTATTATTATTATTATTATTATTATTATTATTATTATTATTATTATTATTTTATTATTATTATTATTATTATTATTATATTATTATTAATTATTATATATTATTATTATTATTATTTATTATTATAGGCTAATAAAAAAATTCTTTGCTCATGAATTGAAATTAATGAGGTTAATAAAATAATCGCTCTGTTTCTCTTCCATTCTAATATAGCTAGATCATAACCATCATGCTTTTAAACTACACACAGACTCATTAGATGCTGATATAGGATCACTTTTAAATAAGCAGATAGACGGTTTTGACAGGTCTATAGCTCTCTTTCTTTAGCGAATTAACGCTCCCAGATTAATCTTAAATTACAACAGAGATGGATGCTTTATAAATTTACAGCAATAGTATATCACCAAGCTTTAAGATCCCAATTTAAATTCAAACTTTCCATACGTAGAGCATCACGAGCTCTCATTGCGAGCGTTTCACTTAAATTGAATTCATGATGGATTGAAATGACGGAATATGCCATTCGCCACTCTTAAAAAAAATACAATCCCATGCCTAGAATAGCAAAACGATCGTTACTCCTTTCAAAATTTTATTTCCATATAAAATTAAGCCTGAAAGAACGTGAAATACCAGATGCTTTAAGCCGAAGTGAATATTGCATTGATTTCATCACAATAAAATATACACCGATGGATCCTTCTACAACACTTAATTCTGAAAATGTAAGAAGGAAACAGTTAAAAGACATTACTTTGAGGAGATTAATAAGTAACTTCAAGAACAAATTTATTCAATATGCAATGATAAATCGGTCTTCACTATATTCAAAGTAAAAAATCTAAGAGACCTTATTTAGAAATTTAAATAATTCTTGATTTCTAGTACATTTTGCTTTGAATATATCACTTGATCCATTTTTAAATATTCACTTTGGCTTAACAAAACAGGTCAGAAAGTCTATTCTTTAGATCTAATATGATGCAGAATGTATAGTAATATATACAAAGATATAAAGCTTGTCGAAAACTCTTATAAAAATAAAAATATATCCCATCTAAGTTTATAAATTCACTAATTCCTCAGTAACTTGATTCGGAATAGGTATAATGGATCCCATCCCTAAAACAGATCGAGTGAACAAATACATATTTTCTTTACCTAAAATTTTTATTTATATTCATACAAACATAACCAATCCCGGAAATAAAAGAAAATTGTAAACTGATTAATGGATTATATAATTAAATTCAAATACTCTCTTCATATTACTGTTGATAGTGGCACAAATCTCGTGCACAGCTATTTAAAGATGCTTGTGGTAACGTTTAATCTACATTTATAATATAAATGTAAATTACACTTTAACGCTTCATTTCATAATCATGCAAATCCTTAATTAAAATGAAGCAACTGAAATTTAATGAATGCAAAAGCTTCTTCTAACTTTAAAAAAAAACCGCCAACTAAATCAATGCAATGGTTAAAAATATCTTTATTTCGTAACTCTCTCGTTGATTACTTTTATTACCCTTGGGAATTCAGGAAATATTTTTTTCTCTTATACTTTGGAAGAAATGTAATCTTCCCATTATGTAACATAGTTAAAAAATCAGTTATATTTCTTTGAATCTGGCAATTATAAAGTAAATATACTCACAAATATGAAAGAAGCATATTAAAGAGTTATTTTAAATCATACGGAAAACACAATAAAACAGTGGAGATATTTCAGAACACCAAAATTATAAAAACATAGAAGAAGCACAAATGTTAAAGAATAATTATGCACTGGAACAGGAAGAAAATTAAAACTCAGGTATTTAGGAACCATTAGAGTTATTATGAAGACTTCTGAGGTATCTAAGAAATATAATCTATCTATGATCAGATTAAAATAGATGAGAGATTGCACGTTTATAGATTGAAAGATGCAATTTCCGATATTTGGTTGGTAATTGGGACCCTAGACCTAGCAGCAAGGTTGATACATAAGAAGCAACTGGTTGGCGAGCTGGAACTGGAGTTCGGCGGGGAGTTTCTGAAGGAAAAGCAGCCTTACAATATTAATACAGGGACCAACAGGGGTACCCTCAAGTAAGCCTAACATATCGGACAATAAGGCGGAAGGCAGCCGGTCACCGAGGTTTTAGTTTTTAAGTAGCTGTTTAATTTTATCTGAGTCCAAAATGCCTAACTAGCTCAACTGCTCGGCACCGCCTTTTGCGTGTTTTCGACCCTTCCACCAAGCGCCACAACCTTATCGATACAGGAGCTGAGATTTCTTATCTCCCTTCAAATAGTCTGGTTCCTCCCGGTACTCAACCTAGCCGTTTCCTGTGCGACGCGAAAGGTACTGCCTTTGCTATTTACGGTAAACGTTCGTGCACCCTCAACCTCTCCCTCAGGAGGGTTTTCCGGTGAGTTTTCACAGTTGCTGCAGTCACTCAACCAATCATCGGAGCAGATTTTTTGAACCATTTCCACCTATTGGTGGATCTTCGGAACCAACTCTTAGTGGATGGCAACACCACCCTTTTCTCCAAGGGCAACATCTTTCCTTCTGCAGTAGGGAATATTTCCGCTGTCCATTCCCCATTTCTTCTTCTCCCTTCTTCTCTCTCCTGCAGAAGGACTTTCCATCTCTTCTGCACCCCTGCTCTTCAGTTGCCACAGTTAAGCATTCAGTCCTCCACCACATAGAAACCACAGGTCCTCCGACCTTTTCAAGCGCTCGCCGCCTTGCTCCGGAGAAGTTGAAGATCGCTTTTGCTGAGTTTGATCCCATGCTTGAGCTGGGAATCGTTCGACCTTCCAAGAGCAGTTGGGCTGCAACATTACATCTTGTCCCTAAAGATACTCCTGGGGACTGGCTCCCCTGTGGAGATTTTAGGGCTCTCAACGCGATCACTGTCCCGATCGCCATCCCATCCCTAACATCCAGTCATTCACGTCCCACAATATTTTCCAATATCGATATTGTCCGCGCAAATCAACAGATCCCTGTAGCACCCGAGGATGTTCACAAGACTGCCGTGATTACACCTTTCAGACTTTTTGAGTTCTTGAGAACCCCCTTCGGTTTACGGAATGATGCTCAAACTTTCCAGCAGTTCATTGATACTGTCTTGAGAGGGCTACCCTTCTGTTGGGCCTACATCGACGACCTGCTTATAGCTTCCAACTCTGAAGAGGAACACAAGAAGCATCTTTCTTCTGTCTTTTCCAGACTAGACGAATATGGTATCCGCTTCAGCCCGAATAAGTTCTTTTCGGTGTACCCTCTCTTACGTTTCTTGGCTACACAGTCTCTAGTGAAGGTGTTGGCCCCCTCCAGGATCGTGTTGTCGCCATTCGTGCTTTTCCTTTACCTGAGACGCAGAGGCAACTGAAACAGTTTCTCGGGATGCTGAACTACTACCATCGCTTTCTACCTGCAGCAGCTGCTCTCCTTCGGCCTCTCACAGAGCTCCTCCGCCCGAAGAAAAGAGGTGTCTCGGTCAAGGTAGAATGGATGAAAGAAGGTTGTATTGCTTTCACTTTTGCAAAAGACGCACTCTCCAACGCCACTCTCCTTGTCTCCTCCAAGGAATCTGCACGAACTCACGTTCAGGTTGATGCCTCGGATTTGGCGGTCGGAGGCGTTCTGCAGCAACACCTGAATGGTTCTTGGTCTTATCTTGCCTTCTTCTCGAAGAAGCTACAGCCTGCGGAAACCCGCTACAGCACCTTCGGTGGAGAACTGCTTGTAATATACCTGGCAGTCAAGCACTTCAGATACTTTCAAGAAGACCGCGAATTTCACATTCTCACCGATCACAAGCCGATTACCTTCGCCATGGCATCTCGAAATGAACGACACTCGCCGAGAGAAGCTCGTCATTTGGAATATATTTCGCAGTTTACGACAGACATCCGCCACGTCCCAGGTATGGATAATGAATAATCTCACGATTGATGCACTTTCACGCATCGAGATTACCATATCTTCACTCCCCAGCATATAACTTTGAGGACATGGCTACTGCACAGTCATCAGAAGAACCCTATCTTACCCAGGACTCTTCTCTGCAACTCAGGTGGATTTCTCTTCCGGCCATTTAGAAGAAACTCCTCTGTGACGCGTCTACTGATGCTCCCCGTCCTTTCGTTCCTCCTGCTTTCCGCAAACCGGTTTTCTTGCTCTTCACTTTCTTTCTCACCCCGGTATCGCGGCCTCTCAAAAGCTGATTATTGCTCAATTTGAGGTTAAGGGTTTGATCAAAGCTTTAAAAGTTGCGTATAAACCAGAGTTGGTGATTTTTTTGATTTTTCAGATTTGTGACGTCACGTGAAATATAATTTGTTAACAAACTTTTTTCAAGTTCGATATAGTATTATTTTTTAAGTGATTTATTTATTCTATATAAATCAAAATGGAAAATCAGGAAGGGTAAGTAGCTGTGAAATAAAAAAATTATGTTTATACTAAAGTTTACTTTGGTTAGCTATAAACATTCATAAAATAGGGCCTAGGCACTGCAAATGGCAGATGGGCCTGTCGAGTCGAAACTCCCATTCAATTTGAGTATACAGACCCAATGACAGCATATCTATGTCTTTTCTTAAATAAGGGGGCTAAAATTGTAGACAATATTCAAATACTGGCCTAACCAGTGGCGTAACTAAGGTCAGATGCGCCCCCCGAGACTTATTTTATGCGCCCCCTTTAGTCATGCACAGGGTGGATAGAGTTTTTGGAACTTGAATGACAAAAAAGGTTTTCTTGTTCATATCAAAGAAAAATCACATTAGCGTTCCAAAGGAACCAGAGTGTATTACAATGAAAAAAGGGTTTATACATGTAAAAGAGAGCTCATTTTTAAAACACTTTTACATTACTGTTATTGGTAAAGTAAAGCAAAAACTTACTAATAAACAATACAACCTTTGTCATTATTTTTAAACTTTGACATTAATAGTCTTCGAAATGATCATTAATCCCCTTCGTCTCTTGCATCACAAAATGTTCGCACTAATTTCTCCAAGTCCAGTGCGCGAGCCCAATCATACTCTATGATAAGTACAGCCAATTCACTTAACCTTACGGTCGTCATGGTACTTCTCAAATAACCTTTTATTAGTTTAATTTTGGAAAAAGATCTCTCAGAGATGATTGAAGCTACTGGAGTTCAGAAATTATATAAAAGAATACAGTATTTTAATACTACAGACAACATATTATTTTTCAATCAACAAATATTCTGCCACTTGTATATTTTTGTCACTTTTCTATTCTTTATTTCACATGCCACAACATTCCTAAAGCAGACAATTTCCGTAACTAAAGAACTTGCCACTTCGGCTTCATATTTTTTGTAAAACTTGTCAGCAGACTCCATGAGCTCTTTATCTGTTTGTTCTGAAGGGGCTGTAGGGCTCAAAAAACATCTGTTTCACCTTCTTCATACTCTGGTACCTCCGATTCCTTGGCCTATTAGTATATCAATGGCTCTGTAAAAAACACTCACCCTGAAATTGTGCAAAGGATCATTGAAGTCAACATCTTTAGAAAGGCTCATTAAAGAAGCTTGTCACTTGCTTTTGCTTTTTTGTAGGAAATGAAGTCTCAATTTGCCAACTTCTTGCAATTTCCTGGCCTCTTCCACTATGACATTATGTTATACAAATATTAAACCACGTATAATGTTTTCATGCTTTTGGTGTGACTTCACCTTTACTAAAAGAGTAGGTATATACCTTCACTCGTAGACAGAATAATAATTAAAAGACAATTGTTGAGGGACTATGTCTCACTCTTTGGGAAGTGTATTATAGAAGGATGTTAATACTATTGTCCTAAATTGTCTTCCCTTTTCGCCAATACTACATACTAGCGATTAGAAATAGACAGAGTGAAAAGATTAGACATTTGTCATTCTTATATTAATAACTTGATACTTTCTTTAAAGATTATTAGCAATACTTCAAGTGCTCTATGTGAGTTGATATTTATAGAAGATAGGAATTTTCGCCATCTTGATGCTGAACCCCGCAATATTACATATTCTGATAAACTCGGATGTTTTTGTATCATCGACTTCGAACTTGCAGATATTAATGTGCGAAAGCACCTGACATCAGTGCTAGCAGACATAATGTTGTTGGTCACCCCATTGTCTAAATCTTAATATCTAGATTTTCTACTTTCCACAAACTCATTGAAATATTCATGCGTTCTCTCGCGCAATCTTCTCTTCCTGTGCACTCAGGTTGACTACCTCTCTTTGCGGTAATACTTCTTGCACCTGATACCCCTCTAGTATAACTCATAACTCAGTTACGTTCTATTTAATCACATTCATTTACATCAATCGATCTCGTGTCGTGAATCTACTCCTTTACAGAATCTTACAAGAGAGATTTCTATTCTGAAACAAATAAATGCTTTTATTACTTCTATGCTATAATTTAGGCGACTTCCGTATTGTGAATTTTTTGTAGTCTTGTACAGTTCCAATTAGTACTTCCCAACTTCAATATAAACTACCATACACCATACATAGTATCCTAAGCTCACTCTTGCACTTTTTAATTGAAATATGATTTATTGATAATTTCTTTAGGAAATTATATAATAAAACAGTTTCAGTTCACCATATAACCTTATTTAATAAGATTTTATATATATTAGGGATAATACATCCAAACAGGAATGACTCATAATTTGAAGCTTTCTTTTCATTCGTAATTGCATGGTATGGTTCCAAAGATATAGCTAACGTTTGCGACTTTTACGCTTGATATATTTGGTCTAGCTAGCATCTCAATGTATACTTCATACTCTTGCATTTTCACGCAGATCAGTCACTTCAACTATCGTTTTAAATTCCTCTCCCTACGTGCGATCTGTTATTTGGTACATTTTCAATTGTCTCTTCTGCTCACAAGAGACGCTTCACAGCGACTTCTCACGTTTCTCTCAACTCGCTTCGCTTTTATAGAATATTCGATTTGGTGAAGTGCGAGGCACATAAGACATGAAGGAGAAAAGGGACGTGAGATATTAGTTGACGGATTGGTTTAATTACAAAAATAATAAGTGCTGCTTTCTCTCTTCTCTTATAAAAGCATCCTCGCAGTGTGGGAATATGATATCGCACTAATACGAGTGTAGTTTTACTGAGCTTATTTTCATAAATATGTAAATTATGTGAATGCAACATCTCACACTCAGCTCGTGCAGTATAAAAGTACTGACGAGCGAATAATGGGGAGTGATACGCCGAGTTTTGAGAGCAATTGAGTGCATGTGAACCAAAAATGAGTACGGCGCATTAGGTCTAAGAAGCATCAATAGGTCTTCTGAGCTCTCTCAGCTTATTACGTCACGGGGATAGGCTCATAGAGCGATCAGTGCTCTGCATCATCAAAAAAACTTATAGAGGGCCCCAGCTCTTCATTTATACATGTATCGAGTGAGAGGTTTGCACCATATCATGTAGTATAATATTATTCTTACTTCGTGTGTTCTCATTCTCCATCTGGTAAGATCTCTCTCACAC
This sequence comes from Trachelipus rathkii, assembly GCA_015478945.1. Lineage (NCBI taxonomy): Eukaryota > Metazoa > Arthropoda > Malacostraca > Isopoda > Trachelipodidae > Trachelipus > Trachelipus rathkii. The sequence goes on from JABUQX010018202.1 coordinate 17,499, forward strand.
GAAAAGACCCTCGGTCTCATACCTGATAACAAATTCAATAATATGGAGAAAGGGTTGCAGCATGAGCCCTCTTATTACCTATCCACTCGCTCTCTCGCCTCCTCTCTACACTCTCGATGCCTCATTTACTCAGTGTGTAAATTGACTAAATTTTAATATTAGTATTAACTATCACTACATCTCTTATATATATATGTAACATTTACACTTGTGAATATTACTTTCCAATTTACTCTTATAACTGTTAGGTTATACTCTACATGTCATTACAAAGTTAGTGAATACTATTATTTACTCATTTTTCATGTTCTCTTTAATTTTATATTCTTAATATATAATTGTATATGAGTTTTTATATTAGTGCCTTTTAATATACTACCTCAAAGCTCTGCTCTTTATATATGGAGGTGTCGTTGATAATAATTAAAATAAGTCGAGTGTATAAGTCGCGGAGTCGGCGGAGCAGATAGAGTAGATTATAGGAGTGAATGCAGGATGATGAAGAGTCGAAAATGTAATTCTTGGAGTTTACTTTGGTTAGCTATAAATTATCAGTGCAATGCATAGTCTGCAAATCGATCCACCCTTCCACTGACCAAATTGGGCAGATGGGGTCCTGCTTTCGAGTCGAAACTCCCATTCAATTTGAGTTACAGACCACATGGACAGCATCATAATCTATGTCTTTTCTTAAAATAAAGAGGGGGCTAAAATTGTAGACAATATTCAAATACTGGCCGAACATATCTATTATAAGTCAGTTGCGCCCCCCCGCGACTTATTTTATGCGCCCCTTTATCATATATCAATAAGAGTGTGGATAGATAGTTTTTTGAACTTTGTTAAAATCTCAAAAAAGGTTTCTTGTTCATATCAAAGAAAAATCACATTAGCGTTCCAAAGGAACCAGAGTGTATTACAATGAAAAAAGGGTTTATACATGTAAAAGAGTTTTGCAGATTTTTAGCAGCCTTTTAAATTAAATCATTCTTATCAAGTTAGTTAATAAAGCAAAAATAGCTTACTATAATTTAAACTAAATACAACCTTTTGTCATTATTTTATTAAACTTATTGACATATTTAAATAGTCTTCGAAATGATCATTAATCCCCTTCGTCTCATTGCATCACAAAATGTTCTGACACTAATTTCTCCATAGAATCCATGTGCGCTCGAGTCACCAATCATTACATTTAATGATAAGTACAGCCATAATATCATACTCTTAACCTTTATCAGGTCTCATTATAGCTGATACTTCTCATAAAATAACCTTATTATTAGTTTAATTTTAAAAAAGATCTCACTGAGTTGATTCAGAAGTATTCGACTATTGTAACAGAAATATTTATTTAATAAGTATACACACGTTGGATAATACTACTAAAGTATAATCAACTAATATTTATTTTCATATCAAACAAATTATCTGCTAATACTTGTATTATATTTTTTGTCACTTTTCTATTACTTTTATTTCATAATGCATCAACATTCTTAATAAGTAGAAACAATTATATCTCACTCTAAAGTAACTATAAAGAACTTGCCACTTCTGGATTCATATTTTTTGTTAATAAACTTAGTCTCTCACATGACAGACTCTTCATTATGTAGCTCTTTTATCTGTTTGTTTATATGAGGGGCTATGTAGGGTATATACTTCTAAAAGCTAAAAACTAATCTTAGTTTCCCTTTACTTCATAATCTCTTGGTACCTCCTCGCTAATTTCTACTTGGATATTCACTATTTAGTATATTATAATGATATATATATATCAATAAATTGGCTCTATTTTAAAAAATATATAACATATATACTCTCACTACTTGATAATTGTGCTAATATAAGTGATAAATCAGCGATATACACATGCACAGTACGACAATCATTATCGTCTACGTGAGAATATAGCCTCACTCACACAAGTAAAGTTGTGTGCGATCTGGTTGCTTTTGGTGTTACAAGGTAGGTGAGACATATAGAGAAATCTGAAGCTACTGCGAATTTGCACCAGTTCCTTCTTGCATTTCTGTGGGAGCCTTACTTCTCGTCTAGCTTGTAAAAGCGTATACGTGCCGCCCGCAAACACAGGTATCACTCTGTATCGTTCTTTAGTCCGCCTCGCAAAACAACACTTGGTTGCAAGATATAAAGTGTGAAATTCTTTCTTCCCCCCGGCTATTATATATATGATTCGTGGAAGTGTTTCATCGTGAAGGTATCATAGGTAGATATATGTCTAGTATTTTGGAGTAAGTGTTTTTAAAGTGATGTTAATTAATACTTATCTCACCAATAAAATTTTGCTTTATGAACACTAGGCATATATGAAATATTAGAAGTGATGAAATATAAGTAGACAATTGTGTCTTCTTAATTAACTGTATCGTACCTCAACTACTATTCATAGAGTCATCTTTTGTTGAAGTAGGTATAGTGAGATTTTGTAATATAACTCTCAGTGATTCCAAATAAATAATATATAATGATAAATTA
>JABUQX010018202.1:25000-30000 GCA_015478945.1 Trachelipus rathkii
CAGCCCGTGTGCAAAAATCGACTCAGAAACGCTTCGAATTGAAAAAAAATTACATTAACCAATTAGAGAAACAGGAAATTTGAGTACCTGGAAAAGGCCGAGCGTGCCCGTCGGATCAGCTGACAATTGTAAACAAAACTCTTATACTTATATGTATCTATTTTATGAAATGATACGATATTTTAGTATCCTTAATATAAAAGTTAACTAAAATATTAAAAAACTTTTGGCAAGCCATTCCCGACACATGTTTTGTAAAGAAATTTGTTTGAAACAAAGTATCTCTTCCGCGCCCGGCCGTTCTAATTCCCGAAATCGAGGATTTAATAACGGGCGCCTGACTGTGACGTTTACAAGACGTAGAAGTGCGCAAACGGGAGCTGGAAACGATGCATATGCGCCTGTGGTGCCCGCCCGGTGCTGCAGTCGATGCTTCTGGAAACGCAGCCTAAAACTCATATATGCTTCAACTTATATTATCTTATAATATTTAGTGGAATTTGTACTTTGCCAATATTGGGTATTAATTGTCCAGATACTAGGCGCCAAAAATAAGGCCTCACTCTGATATCTATAAATATACGGTTCGTCAACCGGTGCTCGTTGTTAATTTCAAATTATGAATCAAAATTTTAACGGTATGGAGGTAAATGTCCTAAATTTCATCAACTATTTCAGACTACAATCTATCTCTACTCTCTTTACCATTAACCTAATCACTTCCTACTAAGTTTAAGTAAGTGCCTAATAACTAAGCCTTCAGGCTGAGTTTATCTAGGTATCCAAGAAACTTATGAATAAGAGCAACCCATATCTTTTGGAAAACAGCAACTCATGGTGAGACCAAAATATAGATATCTCATTGTTCAAATATATATTTTTTTATCATTAGAACCAGTTCAGTTCCTACTAAGCAAGAAATAAAACATAGTACATTATTATTTAAGACTCGAGCGTTGAAACTTCATTTCGGAATATCTTAGGCACCGAAAATTCTTCCTAACTTATTGTTATTATTATAATAAGTCAGGTAGAAGATTTTCGGTGCCTAAGATATTCCGAAATGAAGACAAAGACAAGGAGTTGATCTCTCTTAGTGTTCTCACTTCTGACTTCTATCGGCTGGAAACTGTATTCAGGACTACCTTTAGAAGGAAGACTATCATGTTCAGGTCCGGGTCAGTCATCAAGTTAGTATTACCGTTGGCAAACCGGATATAGTTGGTACTGTATATATCTGGAAACGGATAGCTGTGACTACCCGCAAACTGTTAACGGTTCCCACTGCTCTCTTTTGAGCATAGCTTTTAGCTGATCACTATTTCGCTAAAACCAAGCTCTAGTTTGCACTATTCGCCTAAAACCATGCTCTAGATCCCTTTGAGGCAGTTTGGTACGCCCTCTTAGCTTTAATCAGCTACTCCCCCCAGTCAATCTTAGTTGTACTAAGTTGGCAACCAAACTTTAGTTGGTATGAAATTTAGACTCTTGAGCTAGTTGTAAATTATATCCTCTTAGTCTTAACTGGCTACTCCCGTTGTAAAAGTCTTAGTTGGTACTAGGGTTGACATTTGACTTTATTCTGCGAATAGTTGATACTATCTAAAAGGACTGTTTTCAGTCTTTCTCCCACTCTCTTTGAGTAAGCATTTAGGTTGTACTGAAGATTCAACCCCTTTGAGGTAGTTGGTACTTGGTACTGCGGCTTTATCTTAATACCTTTCCAAATCTTGTTAAATGTAGTTTTCAGGCAGTTCAGTACATTTCCAGTTGTACTGGTAACTGTTCCTTTTATCCCGGCAGTTTGGTACTACCTCAAGCTTCTTGTCAAAAGTTGGCCCCCTTTATGTAATTATTCTTTTATTCCCATTATGTACAATAAATGAAACCTTCATGCTTACTCCGAATGTTGTAACCGCGATACCATATTTTTATTAAGGCTTATTTATTATTAAATTGTTTATTTTCCTGCCAACTTAGTCTTTCATAAAGTTCAAACTTTAACAATATTATAATATATAATATATATATATATATATATATTATATATATATATATATATATATACTATATATATTATATATATATTATAGTATATATATATTAATATATATATATATATATATATATAATATATATATATATATATATATATATATCAGTGATCGTAACGGGATTCGGGATCGGGATTGGGATTGGGATTACGATTTTTTGGAGGATCATGGATCGGGAATTTGAATGTCTGATTTCGTTGTCAGCTCTCACTATTTACAATAGTGGCAAACCCCAATATCCACCGTGCCTGGTAGCGGGAAATCCCAGTAAACCCCGCCGGAGGTTTTTTTTTTTAATTATTCATTTAATGAAAATAAAACGTGACAATACTTCATTATAATTACTTAACCTCGCAAGCGTAATTTTGTGCTGTGCAATTTGGTATCAAGAGCGGCTTTACTTAAATTTTAAAGAAGAACGTATATCGTTAACGTTAATAACATTCCTTTTAATTAGATTCCTTTTAGTTTATCAATAATAACATTCCTTATTCCCTTTTAGTTAGTCCCTTCAATCGGCAGTCCGACTGTTCATGGCTGCAGCCTGAACTGCGGTTAATATGTCGAGCTCAGCAGCCAAATTTGATATTCTGTCCTGTGTCTTTGTGGTTTGTTTTGAAACTCCCCTGTGCTCCTTGAGAACTGAGAAAGTGCTATAGCTCCACTGCGTGAGCATTGTAATTTAACCATAATGAGCATCTCTGCATTCTGTTGGCATCAATCGAGAGCGCATGTCATAATCACGCGTTTACCAACTTTGAAATTGACTTTCCTTTGAAACGCTAACTCAGTGGTGCCGCGATGAAACGTTGAGGCAGACGCGAGTCAAATTCCTGCAAATCTTTTCTTACCGTTTTCCAATAATAATTTTAAGATGCAAATTTCTCTTGGTAATTTCATATGGAACAGCCATGTAATACTTCCGAGGTCCTTTTTCACAACTTCTTCTCTTGTGAATATGATTGATAGCGACTTAATTTATCGGTATGGGTTGTGATGGACTAATTATTATCGCCATCCAACCGACATAAGCTCCATCGACTTGGCCCAGTAATCGCCTTGACGCTCGTGGAAACATTCAAGAACTAGGCGGGCTTGAAATCAAACTCTGATCGTTGTTGCAATGCTGGGCTGAAACAATTGTAAATCTTGTTGACACTGGTGACCAAGAAGTTTGTTAATGGCAAGACTACAACGGCCATGAGCTTCGTGGTGCTCCGGAAAATTTTCGCTCGACTTTAAATCGCGGATGCTAAAACGGTAGCGATTGAGTGTGGCTCAGATTTCTCGATGTTCACATACTGCATGCGTTGATCATCTCCTTTATTGTTTATAATATATATATATATATATATATATATATATATATAATATATATATATATATATATATATATATTATATATATATATATATATATATATATATATATATATATAATATATATACATATATAATGTCTTATAAATTTCCAACCACCACATGTGGTAACGACAGCCGAAAATTGAGTAGCATACCCCCTAATATTGTTACTGTTTGCAAAAAAAGCCCGCACACTGAATTTCATCCAAAAATAATCATATTTAGTGCTGCCGCCAGGCACCTGAAATGTGTTATAAAATGTCTTAAATGTCGAATTTCCACACCACCACATGTGGTAACGACAGCCGGCGCGTTTTTTTAACGTGGTATCCCCAGTAGGCGTAATCCACAAAGGTACACCTAATAATTACTCCAAAGGTGCCTTTCTCATTTCAGACTTTGTTGATTTTGAAAACACAGCTCTGTGCTTTTCTACGATCTGCAAGATATACTGCAGCTGCTCTTCATTTTTTGTAAGATGGGTGTTAAAGGACTGTAATAAAGCAACAGCCCTTTCAGCATTATCATTAACAACATTCATTTTTTCTACATAATTTTTTGCCTTAATGTATTCATCATTTTTACTCCATTCTGAAGGATCGGATTGAAGAAATGATATTGGGAGTGGCAACTTCTCGAAGAAAAGTTTGCTTTTTGAGGTAATGAAACTTGCCAGTGTGTGTTCTGAAACAACATTATCAGTATAATCAAGACTTATTCTGTGGGAAGGCTTTTCAACAGATGACTTATCTAAAGCTTGAACCATTTGCAGCTTCATATCATTATTGACTTCATCATCAAAGAATGCGAGAGGCACCAGCTCCTCGTTCAGGTACCACAAGTGCCGACAGAGAGCTTTTGCAGCAACTGCAGATACGTCTTTTTCGTCATAATCCTTAAGTTTCTGGAGAAATTGCAGGTCAGTTCTTGGTGATTTTGGCGCACTAGGTGCTGCAAACCAATTGCGCACATAGAAGATGACTGCAAACCGAACAAATTTTTCAAGTCCAGTGAGTTCTCTTCTAGTCATTTTGATTTGACTCTGAAATAGTACCATTTTTTATGGCATATAAAACTCGTGACATCCATCTTGCTCGATGTATGGCACCTGGTTTCACAAAATAAACTCCTTTATGAGGAACGTCTCCAAGAATTATAATAGTCAACTCCAAAAGTTCAGCATAATCTTTTCTTGGATGCATTTTCTTCAATTCCTGTTTGTAGAATGCAACAATTGCCTCTTTCTCTGGAATGCTCGATTTGGTAGTCTGATAATTGGCTTTTTTTTATTGTTTCCCAACTGGTCTGAAATCGTTTAAACAGCTGTGTCTCTGGTCCAGCAGGTGCTCCAAGGCACTTGTCAAATACATCCGAAATTATTATTTCATAAATATGATGTCGACAGGCCAGTTGAAGCAGTGATGGCCCAAGCTTGGATTCTATTATAGTGCAGGCTCCTTGCTTATTACCAGTATTGCTGGCAGTGGTGTCAAAACACATGGCCTGTATATTATTTTCCAAGTTCCAATCTTCCAAACATTCAATTACAGCATTCGCAATATCAATGCCCTTTCCTGAACAAAGT
>JABUQX010018203.1:0-37500 GCA_015478945.1 Trachelipus rathkii
AATTATTTAATTTTATTTTATTAAAATTTAAAGCGAATAAACTTGATTATTTTGGACTTTATTGGGTTGAAATAAAAAATTAATTTATTTATATTGATATTATGGAATATTTATAATTATTTGACTACCACACATACTACCTCCATTTTTTCAAACGTCTCGATATATTAGTTGATGAAATTTGTCGTAAATATTAAGTTTACATAGGTTGACACTCGGATGTTTATTGTGAGCTTGTATCTCGTTAAACGAAAACGGTTAGGAAAGCATACATGTATAGCGTTAATTTACGCTTTTTACTTCCCATCAATGTCCAGTATATGATGGCCGCCGGTTCTACATATGGTTCGTCGTTCTGGAACACTCGGTACTATATTATATATATTATAATATATTTTTTTTATAATATATATATTATATCTATATATATATTATATATATATATATATATATATAATATATATAGTATAAATATAATTATATATAATATATATATATATTATATTAATATAATTTATATTATTATATATATATATATATATATATATATTATTATATATATATATATTAATATATGGCACTATATATATATATAATAATATATATATATATTATATTATATATATATATATATCTATATAAATATATCTATACTAATATATGAATATATATATATATATATTATATATATATATATATATACATATTATATAATAATTTTTATTATATATATATAAATTAATATTATATAATATATAATATATATATATATAGATATATGATATATTTATATATATATAATATTATAATTATGATATTAATATAATGGGATTTTTTGGACCCTTGGGATAAAATCAAAGCTAGGTTAAAAACTTGGATTTATTACATATAGAGTACACTTCAAATTAAAAGATCTTACAGCATTAAAACGACATTCCAATATTTGTCAGTGACTTATTGGAAAAATGGTGCTGTTTTTTACCAGAGGGAATTTCGCCTTATATGGCCTTTTTCAATTGTCACAATAGTTTACACCAAGTGAGTGAAGAAATAATACTGAAAAGATTTTTGGAACTATTTTTTAAATAAATAAACTGAGATAGGTAAAGGGGCAAAATTGGTTTGTTTCCTAGTTGCCACCATTTTAAATTTTCTTGAGAAGAAAATATAAAAAATTTTTTAATGAAATATTACTCCTTTTTTTAATAAAATTACGAGTTAATTGTCAATAGGCCAAATATACATATAGTGGAAGACCATGCGGAGATGGACTAATGGGTCATGTAACAAAACCAATCCAAATAACAATATAGAAATTCATTTAAAAAATTATTGGAACTGCGAAATGAATAATTGAAAAAACGATAAATCAAAAGGAAGACAAAGAGCATACGAACTATTTTTAGTACAAATGTACACAAGCACGGTACGCATAAGAAGTAATCATGGAAGTGCCAGCATTTTATATTTTTATATAATAAACAATTCAAAGGGGGGGGGCAGGGTTTACAAAAGGGGCATCTCAGAATTCATCTCTAGTTAACACAAGATCCCAACTCAATCATTCATATTAATATAACAACCATGCAACCATCCTTTTGTACATGTCCCCTAATCAGCATAAAGAGAAGACTAATTGAAACGTTATTGTTATTAAATAATCATTCACAACTTCAATTACCTAAAAAGAGAAACATTCAATCGAATAGCATACACAGCAGTTCCTGAAAAAAAAAAAAAAAAATTACCATTCACACCAATTAAAAGAATAGAAGATGAACTCTTCAAGAACAGGCATCCTCAACCTACTACCTAACCCTGCCCCCTTTGAATTGTATTATAATAATAAATATTAATGTCTTGCCCTCTCATTTAATATTGCTTTACGTGTTGCTGTGTATCATCTTATTCATATTGACCTTTGATTTATCGAATTTTTTGTAATTTCTCAATTCAGGAGAATTCTTGCAGCTGGTCTTTCCCATCGAATTTTATATTGTTTTTTTCTGTCATTGTTATTCTTAATTTGGATATTTTATGAGTTTGGATCTTTCTTCTTGGTATATTTTTGCCTATGAACCAATTTAACTCAGTAATTTTTATAAAAAAAGGCAGTAAATATATCTTTTCATTTTTTAAAAAATTATTTATATTTTTTTCTCAAAAAAATTAAACATGTGTGGGCAACTAGGGGAAAGCAACAATTTTGCCGCCGGCTTACATCTTCTCGTTTTTATTTATTAAAAAATATTCCAAAAATCTTTTCAGTATTATTTCTTCACTCCTTGGTGTATAAACTATAGTTTTACCTGTGACATTGAAAAAAGGCCATATATAAAGGCCCCCCGAAATTTTTTTGTCAAAACAGCACCATTAGTATTTAAAGTGAGAAATAATAGTAGGAATGTCGTTTTCAATCTGTAATTTTAATTGAAATGTACTCTATAGTAATAAATCCAAGTTTTAAACCTAGCTTTGATTTTATCCAAGGGGCCCAAAATCCATTTATATTTAAAACTACGAAGAAAAGTAGACAGAAATACACTATTATATATTATATATATATATATAATTATATATATTATATATATATATATAGATATATTATTATAGATAATATACCTATTATATATATATATATATATATATATATATATATATTTATATATATTAAATTATTATATATTATATATATATATCTACATACTATAGATAAATATATATTATATACTATATATATATATATATAGTATATAGTATATACTATATATATATATATTTATGATAGTATTATATATATATATATAAATTAATATATAGTATATATACTATATATATATTATATATATATATATACTATATATATATATATTATTATATATATATATATATATATACATAATGAAATTTTATTGCATACCACCTCCTCCTTCCAGAACTCCATTATGTAAAGTGGAGCTCTAAAAAAAAAACCCACTTGATTCGAATAAAATATAAAAAACCAATTCACATAATTAATGGAAAATGGCTTAGTATATGCGGTAATAATTATCAACATGCTTGTATGGTTGATTTTTTATCCTTTCTGTCTCAGTGTGGGTCCTCTCAGAAACCCTACCCAAAAATTTGTAAATACAAAAAAAACCATCTTTATGTAAATTAAAATACATAATGTATATTATTTAAAACATTATTATATATATTAGTTATATATATTTAGCTTATATATGTTAATATTAATTATAAATATATTATTATATAATAATAATATTATTTAAATATATAATAATATTATATATATACTTATATATATATTATAATATATATATATTATATAATTAATATATACATATATATTATAATAGATAGTAATAAATCACATTTCGTATGGCTAGAATTGAGATCGTTCAACACGCGCTTCCCGTTCATGTGATGTATAATTATCTAAGCGCCACTTCTAAGCATTGGCATTATCCTTAACATCATGAATATATATCCGTAAGTCAGGTGTCTATAAATCCCTATGTTTTAAGGTATATGTGGAGTAGATGTAATTTGCCTATGGTTAATATTAACGGTCATTTTAGGTCACATATTACTCACTACCATGGTTTAGTACCTACCCCCTCTTTTCTAAATGCCTCTTAGTGCAATTTAGTGATATATATATATCGTTCATGTCATAATGGTAAATATTATATACACCAATATATGGATCGTAATTAGTATATAATGATATCTAGCTCCCAATATGAACTTTCGATTTTGAGGTGCTTAATCTCGAAACATTCCTTTGGTATTTAGATGTATAAAGATAGTAACCCTCCATATCCCCCTCTTTTACTAATGCACTATAATGCAACTTTATTTATTTCTGGAGTACTGAGATCGAGCTTAGGTGTTATGGCTAGTAATGTTTTGAGTTATAGCGAGTCGTAATTCCTCCGCTAATTGTATATCCTAGGTGATTAGTTTTCGAACTGAGTTTTGAACGCTAATCAATACATGAGTGACGTTTTATACCGTTAGCCGGGTTACCCTTCGTCCATATTCAAGAGGGGTTGTTATGAGGAGTTTAAACCATAATTCAATTAGAGTAAAAACAAAATTCCTTTAATTTCAAACACAGTTTACATCATTCTTAACTTCCTCAAACTAACACAACCATTTTTTTGTTATTATTTTCTCATTATAAATAAAATAAAAAATATTTGAACTACTTTTATTTTTTTAATTTGTAATTTCTGTATATATATGTATGAATAATAATTAAAAATAAATAATTGTTAATAAATTTTGATTCCATACCTTATCTTTTTTTAGATAGTACAGGTTTTAAAGTCCCATATGTATATAATATATATATATATAATATATACATTATTAAATTAGTCGGCACGTACTTCTGAAGTAGGATAGTGATTTCGCAGGTTTATGTAGGACGAGAAGTTGTGAAAAGAGGTAGATTTTTTAACAGAATTGGAAGTCTTGGTGTAGAAGATTAGTTACGGATTTCCATCTCGGATTCTATTCACGCTCTGCTATAGCCTCTCTCACTCTCTCTGAATGCACGGAACCAATGGACTCAAATAACTCAGACATGCGCAGAGTTGCAGGATAAGTATTCGGAAGAAGGCAGGGCTTAGAATATCTCAGCAAGTCATAAACAATAGTGACAACCGCGACAACAGAACTCAAATCTGTAAAAGAGAGTGTAGGTAGAAGAATTCTTAAGGGGTGCCCAAGGATTTACAATGTACTAGCCAAATCTTCGCGAATACAGCTTAATTTATCATTTACACTTAATACTAACATGGTTAGCGGAAGCTCATATCTCCAGCTAGCATTCACCAAATATGAGTGTGAATTTATGCTGATTTTTTAGGAGCTTTCTGAGACGAAAATTGCTCTCACGCCAAGATAAAAATTTATTTACGCTCTTTTTTTAATATTTTTAAAAAATGAGTTGATTATTATTTTTCTTAATTTCTTTATCCTCTCGACAAGTCCACTGCCAAATGCCCATATTTTATCATATCTAGAGAGCTAATATTCTGTATAGTGTTATAGTTTTTAAAGGTTAGTTACTTGTAAAAACATAAAAGAAGGGAGCAATTTTATTTTATCTTAAACTTGGATGGGTATCTCTCCGCTTAGATATTATAATTTTTTTTCTTTTACTATTTGTTATTTTTAATTTGACTATGAATGATATGCTTCGAAATAAATTTTAACTAAACTATGCCCTGGACATAATTTGTCACATCTTAAGCATTAATTGTATAGACGCCTCATAATTCTTTAAAACACATCAAATTTTGTTATTAAACTAAGATCCATTGAAAATTATTTATATAGCTTTGATGACGATTTTATGTAAGCAAATCAGTGAAGGAGAAATGACCCCAAAAGTGTCATGTGGGAGCTTTTATTGTGGAAAAGTTACGCTTAATAATAGTCTTCTAAAAGTATTAAAGCAAAACAAATAATTTTTTCATCTGGATCTATTAGCTTAAGGCCTTGCCATTATACCCCGAAATTATTTAAGGAGTACTGGTATGCTTAACTAATACTATTTAATCGTGATAGTGATCATAACTTGAATGTGGTTTTTTTTTATGTAAACAGCACTATATATATCAAGTTGATACTAATATGTAGACTTTATGTATTCAAACTAATCTATATATACGTTATACTTAAGCTATATATTCTCAAAGTCTAGCTAATACCTAACAAATGTCTCCCATAGTATTTAGCATTATAATAATGGATAATAATGTAGCGAGCTATCCTTTACAGGCGATTAAGCTATAATCAGCCCTCACTTAAGTATATTTATTAACATACCTCTCTGTGCTTGGCGCGTGACGATAATTTAGAATTATTTGTACGAATACATATGGGGCTAAAGGACTGGAACTGATAATATATTCAGTGCACTACTTCGGAATTTTCTTTTTATTTAAATATAATTTAAATTACACCCGTGCATACAACTGATATACCGACAGATGTTCTATCTTAAAATTCTGACTTCGAAAATAGTCTAGACTAAATCATGCGTACGTTTCGTCTTTAATTTACAAGACAATATTTAAAATTTGCATTCAAGGTATATATTTCTCTCGCATAAAAATGTGAAAACGTATAGGAAATTGTTATGTAATTTCAGGAATTTTACGGGTTAATGGATGGCACGATACGCTTCCTAAGATTACACGAGTTTCAGCACGATAATATGAATTAAGAAGTTGAGTAGTAAAGTTAGTAGTTATTCAGTGATTTATATAACTAGATTACTAAGTATAAATATTACTATATATAAATAAGGTATTATATTATATATATAGCATAGTAGTATATATAACAATGGTATATATAGTATTATAAGGCAATATCTCTGCATCATTTAAGCAGAATGTATTATGGCTAGAGAGTAGGCTTAGAGGAGTAGGGAGGTCAGAATGAACTACTGGTTTCCAATGAAAAATATTAGGTATTCGGACTCAGGTAGAAAAAATAAGGAAAATGTTAAAATATCGCTGGAAAAGGTTTTTCTTTCTTTTAAATTAAAAACAACAAAATTAACAAAATAAACAATTTAATAAACTCAATAACTAAAGTTTTACATATTTTTTTACTAATAGTATTATTAAGTTTCTTAACCGAATTTTTGTGTGAATAGTTTATACCAATATAATTCGTTGATTGAGGTTAGTCGAAAGATGTCTGATTTCTCTTCTGTTTGTGCTCTATATCAACCTTCTCGCTCCAGACTTCACCTACCCCTGTGGAAAATTGCTTGGGGCCACGATACGCTCTTAGGACATATACACCTTGTCCCTGACTAATAGTAGTTATCATATTAGTAAAAGATTATATTGTTTTAAGTATATGTATAATATATATAATATTGAACTCATACTAGAAAAAGTAGTTATCCATTTCTTAAGAGGAACACTCCCTCAATAATCCTATCGCTTATACTAGTTATTTAAGTAAGCCATCTCAAAGACCGCTTAATTCACACTACTTTACCTAATAATTCTTCAATATGATAATATGGACAAAGTTACTTATATCGGCCAACACAGAGTGGGAGTAGCGCCTTGACGATATAGACAAAAAATTTTTTTTCGCAGGGTAACCTCTATGAAGCATTAATAGATGTTATAGGAATAAAATGATCATAATAGTTATGTTATATTATAATATATCACATAAGTATATAATAAATGATATGGATACTAACTCAATAATAGATATATAGGTACTCTAGTGAGCCGAACAAGCTATAGAGTAAGTTTGGCGAGGTTTTTATTTTGGCGATATGTATGAGTCATGTTTTCCGAGATTATCAACTTTCATTCCGTTATACAGTTTTCATAGTGTTTTACCATAAGTAGTGTTTATTGTAAAAAAAAAAAGCCTTCTGGACAAAAATAATAGGTCCCGCAATGCTAATGACTTATGTCAACCTTCTTCCTTTTTCAGATGTATAAAAAGGTTCTAGTTTTGATTCGTTTTCTTATGATCAGTTCTGATAAATATTGTGATTTTATATATAAACTAGCCTCTTCTTCTAGTGTTGCTCTAGTTAGGGCAAATCCCGTTGATAGTGGGTTCATAAGTTTTTATATAGAGTCATAGTGTTTTTTATAGAATAGTCCTCAAGGTTGGAACTGATTTGATTTCAGCCTACACTTGTATATATTTTCGTTTTTATCACGAAAATTTAGACATCCGCGCTAAATCACCTTTAAAATCGCTTTTGAAAGTTTGGCTTAAAAATAGTGTTAAGTTTTAAAGTTAGGATGGAAAATTCTACGAGTTTTTTTGACCATCTTTTTATCTCTACTATTATTTGGAGTAACTAAATAATTTATATTGTCACTCATTTTTTATTTACAACATTCTAAATAAATTTTGTCATCTTTTTTTTTTTTTACAAAACAAACTATTAGCCTCGCACACCATGAAAGTAAAAGATAAAAGGTATTTATTTTTATTAGAACCAAAAAGGTAAAAAGTTAAAGGTAAAATTAAAAAAATTTAAAATTTAGATGTAAAGGTAAAAATTGAAAATTGAAAAATTTAGGTTGCTCATCACTGTATCGTCAGTGTCAAAAATAATCAAAAATTTAAAATTTGACTAAAATTAAAATTATAAAATAAAAGGTAAGCAAAAATGTCAAAATAGATAATTTGAAAAAACAAAGAAAAAAAGAAAATTTAATAAAAAACTTTAAGAACAAAAAATCATGTTAAAAAATATAAGTTGCATACAGCTGCACTGTCAGAGAAAAAAATCTTAATTTCACTTTAATAATTGTAAAGTGAAAATTCGAAATCGTGTATTATATATATAGTATACGAAAATTTATTCTCCCATTAAAAAATTAAAAATAAAAAGATAAATTAAAAATTTTAAGTCACGTGCAATTTCGTTTCTTTTAAATTTTTATCATTGAAAACCAATTATCAATGAAATCTTGAATTCACAAATGTGAAAAAATCGAGTTTTGAAAGTTTTCAGTTGAAACGAATAATTTCGTTAAAACTCTTTTTTATGATTTTCTTTTTATAATTTTTGTTACATAAATGCAATCTTTATATATATATATATATATATATATATATATATATATATATATATATATATATATATATAATATATTATATATATATATATATATATATAAATATATATATATATAAAATATATATATATAAATAATATAAATCTACTATATATATAATTATATAATTCATATATAAGTATCATATATAATAAAAAATTTATATATATATATATACATAACTATATATAATATAGTATATTATATATACTATATTATATATAGATAGATCTTTATATAATAATATATATATATATATATATATATATACTATATATATATATTATATAATATATATATTATATAATAATATAACATTAATATAATATATATATATATATAAATATATATATATATATTATATATATATATATATATATATATATTATATATATATCTAATATATATATAATTATATATAATATTATAATATATATATATATATAAATAAATATATATATTATATTACATTATATATTATATATATAATATATATAATATATATATATCAGTTATATATATATTATATATACTATAGTATAACATAGTACTCACTCTAAATACATCATGATACAGCCATATAATCACTACTTATATACATACTCTATAAAACAAAACCCAGGAGTATTTAACTAGTACAAACAAATATAATGCACAATGAAATACTACGTGCTATACTCAGCTACCAGTTACGTTACTCTAGTATATCATTAGTTATATATATATAATAAGTAAGTTTTTTCTTAACATTCACAGATAGTTTTGCCAAAAATGCATGTATCCATAATTATATTTTTTTATCTAAAATAAAAAAGAATTCCGATATAAATATAATTTGCTTATATTATAGTGTTGTTTTATTACATTATATTATATATGCTATATGATATAATATATATATATATATAAATATATATATAAGCATATTATATATAGATCCCACACATACTATATATATATTAGACCTCGTGACAATGCGAAGCACCGTAAAATAGCTATAAGGTTTAGAATCAAAGGAAACATTTAAACGAGGAACTTTTCCACATTAGTGAACAACAAGAGGTTCCCCTAAAGTTTCAGCTCGATCGTAGCGGGTGTTAACCCGTTCCCTCATATGCCTTAAAAAAAGTCAAAAATAAAATCAAAAATTTTAAAATTTGACTAAAATTAAATTAAAAAAGAAAGGTAGAGAGGAAAAAAGGTAATAACAGAGAAAAATTTGAAAAAATCAAGGAAAATTAAGAAAAACATTTAAATAAAAAACTTTAAAACAAAAAATCATTGTTTAAAATATAGTTTGCATTACACCTCCACAGCTACGAGAAAAAAATTCTTAATTTTCACTTTAAGTAATCTGTAAAGTGAAAATTTCGAAAATCGTGTATTATATAATAGCTATTAACGAAAATTTATTTTCTAAAAGGAAAAAAAATAACAAATAAAAAGATAAAATAAAATTTTAAGTCACGTGCAATTTCGTTTCTTTTAAATTTTTATCATTGAAACCAATGGATCAATGAAATCTTGAATTTCACAACATGCTGAAGAAATCGAGTTTTGAAAGTTTCATTGTGAAACGATAATCTCGTTAAAACTCTTTTTTTATGATTTTTTTTGTATAATTTTTGCCTTATTGTTATTCTTTATAACTATATATATTTAGGTATAATATATATATATATATATATATATATACATAATACTAGTATATATATATTATATATATATATATATATATATATATATTATATATAGCATATATATATAATTTATATATCTATATATATTATATACATATACAGATTATTATCTATATATATACAAACACATATAGTATATATATATATATATATATATATATATATATATATATATATATATATATATATATACTATAATTATAGTATATATATATATATAGAATAATATGAAATTATAATACATAATATATTATAGTATATTTATAAATATATATATATTATATAATATATATATATACTATATATACTAATATATATGATATATATATATATATATATATGTTTTAACATACTAATTATATATAAATATATATATTTATATATATCATTATATAATATATATATATTACATACTATATATATATATATATATATAATATATATAATAATATATATAGTATATCTATAATATATTATACTATACAATATATCGATCTTAATAGTAATACTATATATATATATACTACTATACTATACAAATATATAATAACAGATACAACTTATATTACTATATATAAGTATACTAGCTGATATATAATATTATATATATATATATATATATATAAATAAATATATATATTATATATAATAGCCCTTATATAATTATATATATATATAATATATATGCGATATATATTATATGGCATATATATATATATATATATATTTAATTAATTATATAATATATATATATTATAGATATATATATAAATATACTATATATATATAAAATATATAAGTATATATATATACTATATATACATATATATATCCTATTATATGATTATGTTATATATATATATATATATTATTATATATATATAGTATAATAACTATATATTATATATATCATATATATATAGCTATCAATATATATATATTATATATCTATACTATATACTATTTATTAATATATATATAATAAATAAAGTAAATATTTATATATATATATACTATCATATATATTACTACTATTATATTATTATATATTATATATATATTATATAATATATATATAATATATATATGTATAATATTGTCTATATATCGCTCAATGCTAATAGGGTACATATATCGTCTGCGCCCTTTGCTCATGTACATTATTAGCATCTTTATTAGCAAAAAAAAAAATTAACTTGGATTTTCTATCGGGCCATTGGTCAAAAGTGTGCTTAGTAAAAAGAGGATCCCCTAAAAGTTTCAGCTTCCCGATCGGAAGGTGGTTAACCCGCCGCGCATTGGCCTTAAGTTTGGAAAATGCATTGTTCTTTACCAAAATTTGCACCATTTTTTAGCCGTTTGCTGGACAACCGTAATAGAGAGGAAAGAAAATAAGAGCTCATTTAAAGCTGATAATATTAGCTTTAAAGTGAACACCTACTTTTTGCTCTAGGTATTAATATTGATACATCCATGGTAGGTCTCATTTCAGGTCATGTAGCAAATAAAGGCATCTGTTTTTGTTGTCCTTTTCTTTTATGTCATTACCAAGGATTTCAATCGAAAGTGTTATGAGGATAATTTGCAGTACTGTAGTTTAGCAGTGTTGCATTTTATTTTCTTCATCAGAGAATGTTATATGAATTGAGTGAGATATTTATTTATTTATGATGTTATATTAAGTATGGCGTCCCCGTCCACTTCAACCGGTGTTCGCGTTTGTGACCAAACCCAAAATTTACTTTAGTTGGATATCCTTTCCAATTCAAGATAAGCAGGAGTAAACTTCCAACAATTGCCAAGTTTCTGAAGTTAAATTTTAAATATGCGTCAAGTTTGGTTTCCGAGACTTCAAGAGAAGCTTGCGAGCCATAGAACTTTAAGAGAGGTTCACATGTATTCTTGCAGATTTGTTAAAATCAATATGATAAATTGCAGTTTCAATTTTATTAGTCTCAATTTTAAATGATACAAATATATTAAAAGAGGCTCTTCACGAAATCCAATTCAAGAAGAAAGTGAACTTGCATTTAAATCTAAGCGCTTAGAAGAATCTATTTGACTTGCCTGCTGCAGATTGCTGCATGCTGGTGATTGATTTATAAGTTTTCAAGGCCTTGAAGAAAGAAAAGCTGACAGGGAAAGCCAGATTGGAGGAAGCTAAGAGAAAAGAAAAAATCTACTACAGCATTATAAAAAAAACCGTAATTATTTTTTTCTAATTTTCTTAAAATAATTTTCATATTATTATTACTCAATACTCACTATTTTGTCTGTTTTACTGACGAAGTTCGAACTCTCTTTCACAGCAATGAACGAAAAAAGACTTATCTCATTAATACTCAATTTTTTTTCTTCTCTTCCATTCCAACAGATGAAGAACAAATAGAGCTTTTTTTGAGCTCTGATTCAGAACTATCGGAGGAAGAACCGATGGACGATACTTCCTGTTTTGGACAGTGAAGATCTCCCGGAATCAGGAAACCAGGCTGATGAGTAGACAGAAATGTGTAATAGTTGATGTTCACCAAAGACCAAGAAATGCGACACGTGTTCATTTGCAACATTTATTTGTTTCTACTGCTCATGCATGTGGAAAAAACTATCCATGTTACTGGACTCAAGAGTTCTCGCTAATATGCTTTCGACTAATGTAATCCTATTAGCAATTATTTATTTAGTGCTACAGACGTAATCTTGAAGGCTTCGTAGGGATGTTAAGCATTGAAGAGAAGGGAATTACTGAGCCCACAGTTTACAGCACTATTAGAAGACTCGTAGAAATTCATTCAAGGCAACAAAGAGCAGATAAGATTTAAACACGATAAAATTATTCTACATAATAGTTGAAAGAACATTATCATTAGGCAGAACTCAGTTGTACATGGATGGTAAGATGTTACCAAAAATCCTCAAGAAGATAAATGTAGAGAGGTATTTGGCCATTACTGTGAGCAGAGAGTTAGAGTTTAGAGGAGCAGGTGTTATATTTAATAGTGAGATGCAACTGAAATTAATGTTGCGGAAATGCAGAGTTTCATCATGTGGAGCCAGCTTCTGCGGTAGAATGAGTACAGGATCTTTCCTTGAGGTCAAAATGATGAGTTTTGGCTGGTGAATTTTATATAAAGTACTAGGGTGCATTTTCTCTCTTCTGTAGGGATCTTTTTACGTGTTTCGCCCTATACGCTGCTCCAGATTTTTAATTAGAAACCTTGTTGCACTCGTTCTCTTGGCCTGTCTTATTACGCATTCGTTATGATCTTATTATAATTATAATGTGCGGTTATGAAGTGCAAACCTTATTAAGACTCAACAAACCGAACTAGAAGTGTAGTTTCAATATCCACTAATGAAACTATATCACTTACAGCCGTTCTATACATGGGTCATGGTAGGAGTGATATAGTGACTCTGCTCCATACACATAGCTGAGAAATTTGTGTAGATACAAGGACATTTAGAAGATACCCGTCTCAGTGTTGCCAGACCTTAAAGTTATCGCTTCTTTAAATATTAAAACAAACAGTATATTTAATGACTGTTGCCTGCTCGCTCCATACTTGATATTATAGATTAGTTAAATAGGGTTTAGATCTACCATATTATAAGCACTTATCTCGAATTGTTAGGTTGTCCGAACGATTGGGGTCTACCACTGGTCCTCAATCTGCAGAAAGTATATCAAGTAGAAGCTAATGTGCAATCACGTGGTCTTCTGAACTTATGTAGGTTTTCTCCATCTTATTTACCATAAGGATATTAAATAAAGTGATATCTAAACTCACATAGCATTCTCACGTTAATACATATTTCTATATAAACTACGATTTAGAGCATGTTTTATCTGAGCCTATGATTTTTGACATTCACTAGGAATACGATTATCTTGATGTCAAAGCACAATAATTTCTCACCAAAGCATATGACGAAGTATGTGGGTTAGCAGAGCTCGACCCTTGTCGAATGAGCTACGAATTTGCGAGGGTGTGTCTGCCATTAATAGAACCTGACATCACACTCCACAGAGATTATTAGCAAAGACATTTTTTATTCCCAGGGGCTGTGGGAACACCAGACTAGACCCAAAACCAACTTCTAATAATACATACAAAGAGTACCCCCTTAAGAGTTCAGCGAGCTATGTTTGATTTCTTCATGCGGAAACGTTGTCTCTCCTCGGTAGTTTACCTGTTAACTAATAAAATATGTCAAGGTATTAAATTCTACTACTTTCGTTTTGGACTGCTGTTCGCGCTCAACCTCTTGTTCAACAAGATACCTTGCGATTCAATGTCATGTCCTCTCTAATAAAAGGCCCATTCTCATGGCACTTAAAACTGTGTTGTGTAACTATGTGTTTTTGATAAGCTCTCCGGATGCGAGCTAAGTTTGGTGCTCGTCTGAAAACTTCCAACTAGTTTAGTAATGTCCTGTAACAACGTAACTTTACCGAAGTTAAGAAATTATAACTCTCTCGAAAAGATGATTGAGGGCTGACTCACTCAATGTCTGAACTTTTCTCATTTGTTCTGACTCAGATGTATGCTTGAAGTTTTTATTACAACTCATGATCTTTCTCGCATAAAAAACTATAAATTTGTTATGTATATTTTGTGTAAGGTATGGTGGTTGAGCGCTGCTCAATGTCTTTTCCAAAATCTTCTCAAAGTAAATTATAAATACATTCTTTTTGACCATACTATTGTTTTATATGCATAAAAATTCTTATATCAGCAAATAGCACTATCTACGAGATTGGTATTATGATAGATTTATACGGATATACGATACTCGTCTTTATTCACGTGAGTACGGAGCAAGCTTTAGGATGGAAACTTGAATGAAAGATCTTCGATGTCAATTGGCAAATATTCTCTCTCTATCATTTTTTATTGAGGTGGTAACCGGTCCTTTGATTGATCATGTATTGCAGCTCAACACCACAGAAGCTAGTATTCAAGTGATTTTGCTGTTATATCCTCAATTGTGAAATGTAGCTGCGCAGCGAGTCTAATCCTCTCGCTGGAAAGAATTAACTGTTAATTTAACAAAAATCTGCGAACATCTACTCTCTTAAGCTAACACATATTGTCTTGCAAAGTTTAATTTAAAGATGTAATATATAAAGATGTAACAGTATTGTTCTAATGATGAGTAGTAGTTAGTACTTGGTATAGTATGCCATTTGATGTAAAACATAAACTTGTAATAAAAAATTGTTGATAGATATATAATCTGTGCCTATCCATGTCTATATATGATTTCAATAGGAGTATATGTATAAGACGTGGTTAACCGATATTCTCATAACTAGTTATACTGAACCAAAGGCCTGAGTGTGATTTATTTAATTTTATGAAGAATTAACAATTAGTAAATACGCATATACTGATATTATAGTATAGAATCTGTTACTTTTACTCGATGAGCGCTAGATACTATATATCCCGTAGTGTTCTAGGACGTACTTAATACATTGCAATATACTATAGATAATAATTCATAACTGAATATATAGTACTGAGCTTATGTGCACCTCGGTGATGGCACAATTATAAAAAGTTGCAGTTGACATGACTCATGGTACATGAAAAGGGAGTGATGAACTATTATATATATCAGACTACAGTCTCAAGACCTTCCGTTTACACTACGGAGACTACTCGTAAAGTAATATTTCAATATAAGACAATATTACTCCTCCAAGGTGTGTATATTATCGAGTGAAACTGTCGGCTCAGAATTTCTATATATATACTCATAATATATATCGGACACATATTCATACATATAGTAGCACCTAACTTTTGATTAGCGAACTATAATACATTGAATAAGACTCGTTACATTTTTCTCGGAGAAGCTCTGTCTTCTCATATCTCTTTCCGCCTTTCATCCAACGAATTGTAGTTGAATTTTGCGTTTAATCATTCTATATATTTAGCTATGTCACCGAATTAAATATTCAGACTAGAAATATTCAATATGTTACGAAAATTTGGTCCTGTGACTTTTCCATCCATTTTCTCTAAATGTGCTCTCTCTATGGCTGCTTTAGGTCTACCATGCTTCTGTATTCATGCTTAGTTAACGAAGTAGAGTTACTTAATTAAATTTATCAATTACTACTTTTGATATAGCTAACTTATCTCTACCGTCTTACAGCATTCCAAACCATAAATTACTTAGTTTATGAAATCGCGTTACCAGCTCCGTAATTCTCTCGCAAAAGATTTTTTTTCATAATATATGGACAGTTTCAGCGTCTCAAATTTATCTCTATTAACTCACACTCTCTCCGCGGTACCACATTATCTTTCTCCGGACTGATTTTCGGTACATTTCCTTTCTTTACAGCAGCACAGCGTCTTTTTATGATGGCTCTTATCAAAAGACACCATATTACATGTAATATATCACTGCGACTATACGGTACTCAAAATAAGTGTACTTCTTGCCAAACAAGCAACTCTGATTCCGGAATGGTATTACCGTTACTCACATATTTTCTGACATGATAACCATAATACCATAAATTCAGAGGTACACGCTACATACTCCTAAAAATATCATGGGTCTTATACTATATATAAATATAGAATAATATATATATACCGTAGTTATATATATTACTGTATACTACACTATATTCTTATAGTACGTATACCCTTAACAGGCTCTATAAAATAGTACAGTTGCTCAGTTGTAAAGTAATAGTTATTAGTACGCTTTAATAAATTGAGTAGCTCTTACTTGTTGCGTGCCTTAAGGTCCTATATAGTATATATATGAGTTAAGATATTTATACATTCCGGAGCGCGTATTAAAATCGGCTCGTAGGTTGCTACTGCTATAAAAGCTTACAAATAACTGTGATAAATATGAGATATTTATAGCCCCGAATTATAATGTGACCCATTCTTCCCGAATACAGAAGGAGCTAAGACCTGGCGGTACAGGTATTATACTATCACTATAATTATAGATTACTATGATCAAAGGATTAATCTTAGATCTCCAACCTAGTTTAATCTATATATATATATAGTATGCTATATATACGATTAATATATACCGTAGATAGTAGTGTATAATCAGATAATCGCGACGTTACTCGTTTAAAACGAGCTCATTAGACAAATTTCATAAATCTCTTTATAAAGCGTGGAATTAGACCAAACCTCTTATTTTTATCGTGCCTCTCCTGAACATAATTTTTAAGATTTGAATCATTGTCTTCCTTCAATAAATAGCTTTACATGCTCAAACTTATTATCCGGCTTCTTATTCATCACAGCAGCTTTATTATCATAACTTCATGAGGAGAGAAAATCCAATCCTCAACCTGCCGTATTTACTGATGCTGAAACCTTATATTATATTCTATCAGTGAGGGATTCATTATCTTCTTGTCTAATTCTTGAACTAACATTTTCCCCATGGTACCCTAGTAGATATAGTTATATAATAGCTTAACGATTTATATAATACTTTGAACCCCTTTCTGATTGTTAGGATCTTATACTAGAAATATATATATAGTATATGTTTTCATTAAAAAATATTATAAATATATCAGATATAGCACTGCTAATAAATTTGTAGGTTTCGTATCTATAAAATCGGGACGAAAGTCGGACTCCTTCTAATCGGGCAAGGTTTCAAAAAGGACTGTCCCGTGCTAAACTCGGGGTAAAATCCGATTAATAGCTATTAATCCTATATATGATTTGGAGGTCCGACACCTCAACCAGCATGTTATAGTTTCCGTATATTCCTTAAATTGTTACCTATTGAAAATAATTGTGAACAGTCAAGAAGGGTATAGCACTTTTGTCCACTGAAACTCAATATCTAACACTTGCTTTATTAAAATAATTAATTTTCCACTTAATCTTCCCATAACTACAACTTATTAAATGTTTAAAGACACTATTTTTTAGTTCATCACACCATATCTATTTGTTTCTTAATAATACCTCTAATCTATTACCTAGATCCAGATCATAAGTCATTCCCCAAATTCATAAAATGATACCTGTCAAGTACATTTATCAGTTGCTCTTTTAAATTCCACCATTACTACTCTGGTATTAAGGCGAAGAATTCAAGTGTAATACTTTGATCGAAAACTCTATGATTTTCACGTAAAATCTTTTGCCATTCTTCCGAATTCTTCTATTATTTCTTTAAATGCAATTCGAATACTGCTTCCCAATCATTACCCAAGAATCGCACATCTTATTACTTATTTAAGCTAATAGTAGAATTATACCGTAAGATTATATAATATTTTTAGCATTGGACATCACTTTTCATGCCTATTTAAAACCCAAAAGACAAGACAAGCAGCCCTTCCAGTCTGATGCAATTCTTCATACACAACATATATATAAGTAGTATTGAACAAAACTCCATTATTATCACCTCTACCTGTAGTTCTCATCCATACTCAGCCGACTTAATTCCTTTTCAATATTCCCTTAAACCAACATGTGAACATTCTTTCCCATAAACCCTTTCTAGATAATTACATTAATTAGTTAGGAGAAAACTCACAATTATAAATAATTATTTAACTAATTAATATATTAATTATTTTATAACTATATATTATATATATATTCGTCTTTAAAAAATTTGATATAAGAGCATATATACTAGTCATTCTGACATGAGAACTATATTTAATATTAGCGTTGCAATGTTATCATGTTGTTTATTTGCCTTTATTTATATTTATAGTATATTATCCGTATTGCAACTCATATATTTATAGTATATTGTAGTATATATATATATTATATACTATATATTATATATATATATATATTGCAAAACTTCCTCTGACTCATAAGGCTGCAATATTTTTTAAGTCTTTGTATATGCATAATTGAGGTTCTCTACAGAGTCATTAAAGAAATTGCCCTTTACTTAATAAAAAGAAGAAAAAAGAATAATAATTAAAGAGATAAGAGAACAAGAATTGAAGCGAAGCATTTCAATTTAAAAGAAAACACAAATGCCAATACTAAAAATGTACCACTATACACAGACGATACATTTATGTGATCTCAAGACCTTGCCACACCCTCTCTCCATTTTTGTTATATGTACATTAAATAAGATTTAATCACATCTGAGTAGATAATAAATCTATATCTTAATCTAATTACATAATTTACATAATTATACTAGTTATTATTGTGCTTTCTTCAGAATGTAGTAGAGGGTAGCAGAGATAGCAGACAATGACAAGTGCCATTTTACAACAAATGAGTTTTCAGCTACTTTTAGAGAGAAGCATAGTTGCTGTTTCTCCCTTGGCATCTTTTTACTTTATCTTTTGCATCTGATGACAGCGAATTCGCTTGACAAAAGACTTTCTGCTTCTTTACACTTCTAATCGTCTAATATCGTATCAAATAAATATAATAATATCAATCTATATCTAAAATTGATTAATCGAATGCTAATTATATTATAGTAATTATATATATTATTACTTTAACTACTAAATATATGATTATATATGGATTATTAATATTTTAAACTGTAATGTACAAGTAAGATTATTATGTAAATGTTCATATTTAATATATATGATTATTAAATATATATATATTATTTTCTATTATTATTAATTTTATGATTATTATTATATAACTTTATAATTATATATAATTATTATATTATATAATATTATATATATTATATAGTATATTACTGTAATATTTAATTAAATTATTGACTATTATAATTAGACGATGACAGTGTCAAAAAGATAATTTTAATATGTCTATCATGTTTAAGTTAACTCTATCATAATAGTACAAGAGTATTTGAATTATAGTACAGAAGGACATGAGACTAAATAGTCAGATTAATCTGTCTGCGCCTAAGTACCTTTGTGTGGATAATATAATTAGTTAATAAGCGGGAAACATCGGGGCAAATAATGCTTATTAGTCTTGAAAATGAGAATATCAGTCCATGTTTGAGTGTGCGAAAGTCGAAGAGATAAATTGTAGTCATAGAAATCGAAGCAAAAACCCTATTTACTATGAAGGTGATATGCAATTTAGATGTTACGAATAGTTAGTCGCTGACCCTTTTTAAACGTTATTTTAGAGTAAATCTGCTTTTAATGAAGGAAACGGTTAATAGATGTCCACTCTGTCTGAAATATATAATCATTTTGCTAGAAATTTGTGTGTTATTCCTAGCACATATCCATGTAAGTATTTTAATTTGTTCTGCAACATTAAATCCACAACCTATGACCAAACCATGCCAAGCCAAGTTGATTGCATTCAAATTTATGTTTCATTGTATTTTTGAGCAAAGTTACTTTGCATTTGTTTAAGATGTCGAGACCGCATATAACAATCCGAATCAATGTAATAAATAGACTTATGGGCTATCTCTATTCACATATACGGGATATTGATTTTAGACTCGATTACATATCGAATGTTTCACTTCACTATTTCTAATCATAAAAGTCCAATACAGCATCTATGGACGCTCTATCTATTCTCGTAGCTAAAACGAACTCCGCAGCTAGCATTATCTAGTTATTTTACATCGACATACGTCTGAGATCTTCAACATGCTATATCATTCATCTATCGTATATGTTCGCACAATCACTGATGATTTCTTATTCTATTCTAACTTTCAAGTTAATCAGCATATTTAGTCCAGATCATCCTTTCATCACTATATTCCTCATATCTTAGACTTGGCTGTCGTATACCATTATTATGCTCCTTTAATGAATCACTAGGCAAATGAATGCATAGAACGCATAGATCTTACACGTTCAGTGAGTGCGTTGAGACATGATTATGGTTCATAAAACTTTATGGTCTATAGTAGGCTTGATTAACCATCCTATATAAATATAATATGCCTATACGAGTTATTTCTTTTTTTAAAGTGTACATTGGCTGGCCGATGTTAAAAAGGCTATATCATGAGAAATATTAAATGTTCCGTGAGACCTAAAAACTATTATATATGAGCGTTTATTTTCTCTTTCTTATTATCGAACCACTCAGTTACATTTATAATTAAATCTTGAATGAATATATTCCGAATTAGAGTTCATTTTCATATACAGTTAATGTTAAATTTCGAGAAAAGTCTGCCGATAAAACGGTTGATTGTCTGCGTTTGTATGAAACAGTCTTCTATAGAATTATGTTGAGCAATGAGTTGAGAGATTTGAAAGGTCTATATTCTCATATTATTGTGTATATCTTTACAAGCAAAATGTAGTGCCTCATAGTATTCCTTGAAATGCAATTAATAGAGTACATTTGAATGTATCAACGACTTTTTGTAAAAAAATAGATCTGAACACCAGCTGCACGATCATAAACAGGGTATGACTAATATTTTATTTAGGTTGCGCAAAAAGAATTAGGTGAAATAAATAATAAGTAATAGACTTACATCCTTTAGTACGATAATAGCGTGAGATAAGTGAATGAAATAAGACTTCATAAATAGTTTGATAAATGAACAATGAGCATCATTAAATGCTTATATTAATGAAACTAAATTAATTTTTACAATAGTATAATTAAATTCTTAATATTATTGACTATGTAATACTCTCCTATATAATAATCTACGTATGACTTAAAATGTATAATTTACTAATTATATATATTAAAAACTTATTAAATATATAATAGTTAATAGACTAATACTATATATGGGAGAAAATTATTTTAAAAAATAAATATACCAATTAGTATACAATAATATACACTACATTATTATAATAAGTGATGTAAACACTTACGCGAATATTCTAATAGCATAATTAACAGTATGATATTGGATGCTGATATCGTAGAATAGAGATAGGAAAAGCCCATATATTAAAAATATAACATAAACAACAGCTTTTCCACTTGAAAATAATGAAATATAAATATTAGACAACCAATAAATGGCTTCAAATGTGCAACGAGTTGTTGTTGTGCTAATGAGAGTCCTTTCACTGCATAGTAATATTTCGCATAGAACAAAGGAACAATATATAGAGAGAAGATAGAGAGATAATACGATACCATTATTCGTCCAAATCCTCGATATGACACATTAGCACGCGAGAATGACGAGCACTAGGTGACTAACAAGAGTTGCTCGAATACCTTTATTAAACCACTGAAGAATTATTTCGAAGAGAACTCACATACTCAGATCGAAGATCTGCATAAAGATTAGGAGAGTACTACAGAACAGCTTAAAGAAGCTGACAAGAGTATCGGTCACACAATGCAGACATAGCACTCAGATGTTATCACTCTTCTGTAACTTCAGTTGTGTATCAGGAAAACCTTCTTCTCCCATACTACTCATCAAATATAGAGGAAGAAGAGCAGATAGAATGAAGATGTGTAAAGAACAGATAAGATATAGAGAGAGTAAGAGTAGAAAGAGAAACATTAGAGAACAGAATATGAATGAGATGAAAGAGAGAGAGAGAGAGAGCTTATATATACGAACATTAGACACCTCGTAAAATCTGCCTCACATTAGAGAATAATTAAAATATAAAAAAGAAAGCTCTGTCGCTTTAAAACTGAGGAGGGAGGAAGGAGGAGGATGAATATATAAAGATATAATTTTACGTTATAATTTAGAAAACTACATATTTACTAATGATATTTCTTAGCATTATATTTATTAAGCATTTTACTTCATACATCTACATTTACAAATACAATTGTCATGTAATCTATAATTCTATGAAAATCGGCTGCGCAGAGCTCCCCAATTAGACATGAATACTATTCACTATGGACATATATTTAAATATGAAAATTGGAGCGTGGCAGACAATGTCAGTAATGTATTTGGCGTTCAGTCTCTCATTTCTCGTTGATTTCACTGTTGTTTTGCGTAAATGAGACTTGCGTGAGTCGACACGTTTGCGTAAGTGACTGATAGAGCTTGTTTCATAAAATCGCAGTTTGGGAGTGATATCGACTTCACACTCTAAAAAAGGCGGCCTAAAAAAAGAAAGCGTGAGAATTATTAAATTTTGTAGTATCTCGATACGTGGTTATATCGAAAACCGTGTATAAGTCTACTCAACTTACGTCTGGTATGTAATAAAGAAGATCTTCTAACTTAACAAGATGTATGAGGGCACATTTTTAAGAAAGATAAAGTAATGGCGAAGCCGATTGAAGATAAGTATAAATAGTTTACTTCTTAAAAGTACTAATATATATAATAGCTATAATAAATTAATTAGTAAAATATAAATAGAATATAATATAAAACTAAATAAGTATAAAATTAAACGATATTAAAAGAATTAATGAAAAGTGTATATATTATATTATTAGTTATTATAATAATAGAAGTAAATATTATATAATTAAAATAAATAAATACGAAGATATCGGATAATAATAATGATACATAGAATAAGAATAAAATTTATAGAAGAAGAATAATAAAAATTAAATAAGTAAATAATGAAGACAAACTAATTATAGATAAAGAGTGTCATGGAGAGCTAAAGCATTCTTTTTACTATTCGGCGTAACGAGTAGACTTTATATACTGACTGATCCGTCTTCTGCGATAGCTCTCACTCTCGATCTCTCTCCTCTCTCCTTAATATAATAGCGAGCAAATGCGCGTATACAAATGAAAGATTATAACTAATTTCACCTCTTTACTCGTCAACTAGTATTTTATTTTTTCACATAATATAGGAGTGAATATATATAATTATGAAAATGTTTTATAGTATAGAGTGATAGGTAAGGTGGAGAGAGATATACTAGTAACTTAGAGATGGAGAGGAGTGCTAAAATGCGCACTTTCTTTAATATAAAATATATCTATAGATACTGTATTGTATGTGTTCGAGAAAGGGCCGCTATTCGGAGAAGCTCTCGGCCTCAGTCAGATTTTATACATCTTTGACTGACAGAGACAAAATGAATATTGATCTATAAAGTATATTTTTAATAATATATTTATTTTTATAAATAATTCTACATAATTATTAACAATAGTAGTATCCTTTAGCAGCACTGTTTTTCAGCAAAAAGAAAATAAAAGAATTATTTTCGTCATGGACTACAGGTTAATGAAATTTATAATCGTAGATTTAATTCGAATAGTATTTCTACTGATAAACGTCTGGCAATAATGCGAGCAGTCCCGATATGAGTCGCATCTGATAGTATACAGATAGAGTAGCTAAATATATATACGTATATTATAATATAGTTATCATGACGTAAATATACCGATAAGTAAGTTCCTAGGAATAAGTAATCATAATAATAACTATAAATAGAGTATATAATAGTATATTCAAACATAAATAACACAATGTCTAATTAATTCATAGAATATATATTAGTAGTATACTAGTAACGCATATATATTATAAGTACATATATAACTTACCTATGGGTGATAGATATGGTTAGAAGTCTAGAAACTAATAAAAATCGATCACAATACGAATCAAATAACTGAGCAAAGTTAACAAGAGAGTATAAACGTAATTGATGACAATGGTGATGATCCTGGCAAAAATATTTTAGTTATGACGAGAGTTTTAGAACTGATATAAACAAAAAAAGAATAAAGAAGACTTACAAAAGACAAATTATAGAGTGACGAGAGAAAAAAATCATTGCCATCTACAAAATCTAATATCGCTATCAGCAGATCATAAGGAATAAAGTTTTGGAATCCTGTAAGATTTTAAGTTATACGCAAACATAGTATAACACAACACAAAAGGGTAAAAAAAACTGAACTAGAGATATAAGATGAGAGTAAGTTCGGGGCGGCTATGTTTTTTTTTTTCTTGCCGTAAGGTAGCAGGGAATATTTATCATAGGTATGTACTACTTGTAGGGTGTGAAGAAGGTAACTGAGCGGCGGCAGGATGTAGGAGCCTTCGGCGATCGGGGCAACCACAGCGGGTGGCACTTTGTTTCAACCCGCTATGTGGAGGCCGAGAAACCCCGCCTCCTGCCATCTAAATACCAAAGAGAAGAGCGGGGGTTCCGGAGACCCCTCCCCGGTAGAAAGGGGAGGTAATTTGAAGTCGTAAACGCTACTCGTAGTCCCACGAGAGAGGAACACGAGAAGACGAAAACTCAGCATCAGGTGGACGGAGTATACTGTCTCTCCCAACTTTGGGTATACTTTATATAGTAAGAAGATAATACAAGCAGAGAGATTCTATATTAGAGAAATGGCTCTAAATTATTCTATACGAGTCAAGACAGCATAACAGCAAGCTCTTATAATTAGGCACATCTCTCAAGTCGTATCATTTACTTAATTGAATTATAGGCCAATAATAGTTTTTCATATATGTTCTGATTTTTTTTACAATTTGCCCTATCTAGAAATTTTACCAGGATTCCAGCATAAATGTTCATTTCATTTCTTTAGCTGAAGCTATTCGTAGGTTTTTGAGAATAATGTATATATAGATTTTTTTATATTTTTTTTTTTTTAAAATGTGGGATGTTTTATTTAATTAAATTTACGCTATTTTTCGCTGTGCGAGGAATAATCCTAAAATTGGACACCGACTATATTTCGTTCAGCAGATGTTTCCTTGTCCGTGTGTGGCTATTGGTTTTGTAGAATATGGATTCTGGAGTGTATAGGTGTCGTCTCTACTGAACCAATGTATCACCTACTAATACGAATATATGCTGGTAAAATAAATAAATAATATCTATCTATCTAGTATATGATTATATAATATTATGATATATATTAAAGGTACGTAAGAGAATATGATATTAATAGATCATATATATTACTATTTAAATGTTTATTTATGAATTATAACATGTTTAATATAGTATTATCTATCAGAATATATATATATATATAGACATATTATAGTGATATCAACATATGTATAGACTATAATATTCTCTGATGAGTCATCTATGCAAACCAAAAAAAATAAAAAAATAAAAAACTGGAAAAGTACGGAAATGTATTTAATTTTTTTTATTATTACTTTTTTCCTTTTTTATCATTATCATCCTCGCTTCCTGAAGCACTCACGATCCGATCGAAATAGAAGTTATATAACAATACTAAAAAGCTCATTTCATGTTTTACAACGTATACAAATTTCAATTAAATTTAAGAAACCTTCATAGTGTCTAATTCCACGCTTCCCTAGTCTCGCAACCTAACCCATTCAGCTCCTCTAGTACTACTCCGTTCTGTCTTCTTCTTCTTCCTCTTCTTCTTCTACTACTTCTTCGAAAAGGAAAAAGATGCCATTATTAAGAGACATAGGGCCTAGGCTATTTCTCTACGTAGCAACAGAAAACGCAGTAGACGCTGTTATACCGAATGACGCATCAAACGAATATATATTATATTATTATAATTAATATGATGATAATATATATATATAAACTTATTAAGTAATACTAATATTATATATATTATTATAATATAGTATATAATATATATATGCATATATATTAGTATATATTATTACTACTATAATATATATATATTTGATATATAAAATATAATTATACCTATAGTATAGAAGTTGACATATATATTCGATGTACAGGAAACATAGGGGGGAAATTTTTCCTATATATATAATATAATAATATAATATTAATAGTTAAAAATATATAAATTTAGTATATATATATAATTAGTTCATATATATAATAGTATATATAAAAGCTTAATAATATTATTAATAAGATATATCATAATATAATATAAGATATAAATCATAAAATTATATAATATTAACTATTATAGGTAAAGCACATTGAAAGAGTAGATGACAGAATAACTGGTGCGTATATATCGATCCTACGTGTGAAGCAGAGCTAACTACTAAGTGATAGCTAGTATAGAGAGATAGGTATAGTAGGAGATAAGTGATTAGAAAGAATATAATATATAATATAATATAAACTATGATATAGATATAAGATATAGATATCACTATTAAAAGAGTATATATTTAACCTATAATTAGTATAACGCGTGAATCAAGTCGTATCAATATATATATATAAATATATAGTATATAATATAATATTATATTTTAAGTAAATTAAAAAAAATATCATATAATATATATAATATATATATAAATAACTATTAATAATATATTAATAATAATATATAATATAAATATAATATATTATATATAATAAAATATAATAATGAGTAATGTATATAATAAATTATATATATATATATATATAATAATATATATATATATATATAATATAATATATATAATTATTATTAATATTATATCTATTATATATATTATAATATAATAATATATATATATTATATATAATTATAATTATCTAATATAATATATATATATAAGTATATAATATAATATTAATATAATTATATATATATATATATATTAAATTTATATATATATATATATATTATATAAAATTATTATATATATAATATAATAAAATATAGTAGTATATTATAATATATATTATACTATGACGATCTTAATTCTACAAAAATTTAGCGCATGTCAAAGCGTAAATGAAGTATTAGTGTGTGGCAGTATTGCGCTATTTTTAAAGCAAAAATAGAAATTCACATTATTATTTGTGCTGGGTGGTGTGTGTGTGTGATTGTCGTTCGTGTGGTGTGTGGTTCCCACAAAAACATGCTAAATAATATAATCTACTATACACCGTATATATATATATAATAATTATATTTATTTATAAATATTTATTAATTATTACTATAATACATAATTATATATATATATATAAAGTATAATATCACTTTTCAGATCACTTTTATTTTTGAAGTTGAATGGAATATTTTTATTATATAAATATTTCATACTAATATTATTTCATATAATTATATATCATAATTAATATTATAATCTACATACATATAAATATTATATATAATTTATATATGAGTTATAAAAAAATATTAGACGTAAATAAATAATATAACTATAGTTAGGACTATATACAATAATCATAGTGTGATTTATGATGTATATATTAGTATGAGCTGTATGTATGTTAGTATAGTTATATGCTCCACCAATACGTATTTATTAATCTATATACATAAGTAAAGTATCCTTATATATATAAGTATACTTATAATTTATTATGAGAATATAATTCTAAGAATATTATAATCTATATTTTTACTAAATATTCACAAATCTAAATGTTTATCAGAATATAAATAAAAGACTATTATATATATATGAGCTTTCAAAAACATATTAGTATTATATCTCTTGTATATACTATATAATATATTATATATTATACCATTAATATATACTATACTCACTAATTATCGCGGGTTGGGGTACAGGACATTTTGCTACGTCAGAAAGCAAATTGTTTCACAGGCAAGATTTGTCATGAGGTGGGATGGAGGGGAAAACTAAGCTTTATCGATATTTTAAAGTTCGGGTTTCATCATTTATTTGTTTTTGGTAGCATATATGGGGAGGGAAGCAAGACTAGGATTGAGACCACGTGGTGTGACAGCCTTCGCCAGGCCTTCTTGTTTACTCTTTCATCCCCTCAGCGAGCCGGCAACGAGGGAAATGCCACGATTCCTAAAAACAATTACGGTTTATACGTAATTTTAACAGTAAGCAGACGCAGGTTAGATTCTACCTTGTGTAAAAAATAATTTTATGATAATGAAATCATTCATCATATCCGCCGAAATTTCGTTTCCTATTCTCTCTGTATTATAAAAAGAAATTTATAAGTGCTAATTTTAAATGATCAAAACATTATTGTTAATAGAACGACATTCACAGGCATCTCTACTCACGAGTCTTACCCCTAGCACAGGCATTGGCAAACACCAACGGATTTTCGTTGCCATTGATCCGAGCGAGTCGATTTTTAAAATTTTCGGGGGAAAGACGCCATGCTCGTTCGCTCTCACTCTTTTTCTCTTCTCTCTCTCTCTACTGTGGGATGGTGGCATTAATACAAACAACTTTACATTAAAAAACATATAAAAATAAATTTATTCCGAGTCAACGCAATTAAATTTATGCGCCATAATTTTGATTCGCATAATTGTAGATTATAAAACGAACAATAAATCTGCATTACGTACTACTAATAATATGCACTGTAAATATAAAACGCACACTCCACACAATAAAACGCAAACTCCATGCAATCTAGAAACGCGCAGATATATATATATGGAGTATACTATATATAATACTATTAATACAATAATATAGTATATATATATATATATATATATATAAAGACTATGTACATTATATTATTATTGATACTTAACATCTAGAGGTTTTATAGTAGAATTTATTGTATATTATATAATACATGATAATATTATTAAGTATATATATATAATAGTATATTGATATATAAAAACACAAAGCATTCTGAGCTAGGAACAACAACATCAATGAAACTTTCATATACATTATTTTCAAATCATTTGTATCAGATAACATATCGAGCAAGCAATTAAGCCTCTCCTCAGGATCTGCTTCGAGTTTAATATTAAAGTTAATTTAATAATTATATTTTATATTGTCTTCAGTCTGCCGTCGGCTCTTCTCTCTCAATATCTACTATCTCTCACCCTCTTAAATCACCCTCCTCTCTGCAAGTAGTCTCTCTCGACAACCAGCAACAACAGAATTCGATCCTCCTCTTATTTATAAAAAAGCATATAATGAAAATTTTATATGTAGGAAAAAATTATATAAATTTTAATTTATGATTACAATACCAATCGGGGGGAATTTATCCAGGTCCTCCCACCCATATAAAATTAAGTGAAGAAAAAAATGAATAATAAACTTCAATTTGTTCTAGTCTGGAGCTTAAATAAAATGAAAAATTAAGTTTTTAATTGTGAAATATTTAAATTTTCAAAACTCATTGGAGGGGGAGAGAATGGAAGGAGGCCGGAAAGAAATACTTATCCATAACTTATTGATGTTGACACAATCTATAAAATTTAATACAAATAATTTTATATTGTAAAGGAATCATCATCAGGTACATTTTTAAATTGAGTAGGACTAAATTTAAATGTTTTCGATAATATGACGTTTGATTTTCTATCATATAAGATATCATTAGTTATATATATATATATAATCATATAATATATAAATAATATATTATATATATATATATATATATATTATAATATAATTATATATATAAGAGAGAGAGAGAGAGAGAGGAGAGAAAGTAAAGCACAAAGCTTAGCACGAAGATTCGAAAAATATAATCGGGTAAGGCAAAGTCGGCAGTGTTTCCAATTGCCCCATCAAATATCTAAATATTGTTCTGCATTCAATCCTTCCTCCATATATATATATATGCACTTGTAAGGTATTCGTCACTGGTTATTGGGTTTATACTACTATATTATAATATTATATATATATAATATAGTATATACGGTAATATAATATTATATATAGATATAATAAATTATCGTATATATAATATATATATAATATATATATATATATGATATATAATGATATATAAATATTATGCTATGTATTAATTTGGCGCGGCTGGAATACACACGCACTTTAATAGTGAGCTAGGATAGTATATTCCTAAAAAAAAAAATTATAAACAATTTAAAAATTTAACACAAAATTCTTTAAAAAAAAAAAATCTAGATTAAAAACAGTTTGTAACATTTTTTTCCAAGATACAGTTATATACAGATGCACTTAAAACAAATAATACATGCAGAAGCAATAGATACAGTATTGAAGTAAAATTGGGGAAAAAAAGTTAGGCAAAAAATTAAATCAAAAATTACAATAACATGAATCACGATAACCAATAATCAATTGTGCCCCGTTTCACAACCACTTTTATTTTATAAATATTTTAACTTAAAAAAAAACTAATATTCACAAATTTACAGCATACCACGTGGATTCCTTGCGTGGTGTCATTCGGCTTAAGTGCAAAGACTGGGTGGGGTACTAAGCACCATTTATCCAGTTTAACGGATTTAAATTTATTACAAATAATGTATATATAATATTATATTATAACAAACATATATTATCAATTTTTATATAAAGAGATATATAGCATAGAATATAGGCAAATTTGTAGAAACTGACGGGGACAGGAGGATAACTACCACGCACGCTCACAAGGCTTAGCGTCACCTGAACCTCCTAAGATGTTCTATCACGGAAACTTGGTTGAAGATAATAAAAATTAATTTAGGTTAAGCTAGGATTAGTTAAGTTTTTAGTATATATTTAAGTTCGGTTAGGTTAAGTTAAGGTTAGCTAAGCTTAGGTACCTCGGGTAGTCCACCGTAACAGTTTTCTACAATATTTTGCAATATATACTATATATAGTAATATATTATATATATAACTATATAATATATATATTATATATATATATATGTATAAAGAATCTATACAATGTATTATATAATATATATATATATATATATATATATTACAAGATTTGGCAACATCGCAAATTGGCACGTGCTCCTAAGAAAAGCTTGCACAAAAGCTGGGCTTCTGGTAAGGGGGTGAATGAGGGGGGGATTAGGAGATCGGGATTGGAGATGGAAGGAGAATTTCTGGGAGGGAAAACCGAAAAATAACATATGGGGGGTAAAAAATTGAAAATTTATGGGGGAGGGAATTTAAATATTACAGTGGGGGGATAGAGAATCGGAGGTTATAAGTTGGGGTTTGGGGGAGAGGAAGAGAGTGTAGTTTCCTTTTATGCCAATTTTAGCGTCGTCCGAAATGAGATGACGGCAAAAAAGATACAGAAGAGGAAAAGGAAAGAAAATGGGTAACGCAAAACAATAATTAATAATAATAATAATATTAATAATATAATAATAATAATAATAATAAAATAACTGAGGGTTTAGGGTAACCTTGGAGCAGCTGACGGAATCCTAAAAGTCGTATATAATAATGAATAATAAATAAATAATAATAATAATAATAATAAAAATAATTAAAAGGACGTAGACTTCTCAAAGAATTCTACTATTGAACCATCCTACCATTCAAGACCAAACCTGCTTCCCGTGTTTTGGTAAAGTGTGACTGTGAGCTCACGTCGGTTTTCGTTCAACACTAGTCTCAGTGCATTAATATGACACCTTCCCTCATTTAGAAGCTCGATTATGTCTACCCGATTCCGAAAGATAAGTATAGATCTGAACCTCTTTTATCCTGCAACTCAAACCAGTATTCTATCTACAGTCATTGGATCTATCCTTAATTTTCTTTCTGAATTTTGAGATCTTTCCTATCATCAGCAAGGATTATGATACTTAAGGTCAATTGCTGATTTCCTTTTATAATCTAACCGATTTATGGTTTTCTACCCTTACAGGGAGGGATTACAAGGATGCACTTGATATATCTAAGATACATAATGTCTAAGTGCGGTGCACCATAACTGCACCAATCCAAGAACAACAAAACAGAAAACTACCACCACACAGCACCTTACCTCTGAAAATGTCTATCTACGGTACCCCATATGCGGACTCTTCTGTCGTTTTTACAACGGCACCATACCAGGATGATGAAATTGTGAGCTTTATCGTGCACTACCGAACCGGTGAGTCAGACAACCCTAATCTAAGCTTTCGAGGGTATTACACGCCCCACTGCTTGCCTTCAATCCCTATTCGCTTCAGCGGTTGCTCTACAGTTTTGCTTTCTTTCGAATTGGTTACTTGGTTCTCGTTTGTTCGCTGCATATCTGCAACGGTCGATGGTGGTGGACTTTTCCAATCTCTTGCTAGTCAGTGTTATTGATCTCTCATTGTATTTTGATTTGATTCTAACCCTGGATCCCTACTTCTTATTTACCGAATCTTCTATCTATCTATATATATGGCAATAACTTGATTATGCGCTCTTATGTTCATTTCAAATCTATTCACTTCATGCACTTTAGTTTGGTCTTTCGACTTAATAATTTTTTTAATTTTATATTTGCTGATCGGGATAAGAATTTACAGGTAAGATCGACTTAATGGCGCTTATCTCCTTTCAATAGGTGCTACAAAGGGCAGTGTTCAAGAGAGTTAACCGCTAGCATTCTACAGTTTTTTTTTCAACGCAACCGGTGCAGTGCCTTTTTAAAGAGTTCTTTGTGTGCCAGATAAGCAACGAAGCGATGGGTAGATAATTGCAGACTCAGAAGATTGCTGGACGTGGCACCCTTCTTTCCAACCACCTCTGTTCTGTAGAATTCTCTTCCATTTTCTACTTTTCTTGCTAAATTTAATCATCCTCTTCTTAAAGCTTGCGTATGCGTTCACATTAGATATTGTTTGATTTGAACCAGCGTGGGTTTCTTTCGTATTGTTTTTTTGACAAAAGGACACGCAATCAGGGTTTAAATTTACATCACTACACCACAGAGTGTATAATGGCATCGTTCTAACATTTAATATATATATATATATATATATATATTATATATATAATATATATATATATAATATATATATATATAATAGATATATATAATAATATATATTATATATATAATAATATATAACGGACATTTATAAGTGGTGACTGCCGTTATATAGGTTAAGGCTTAAATTTAGGTTAATTTGGTTTAGGTTAGGTTGAAGTAGGTCTAGTTAGTAGGTTAGGTTAGGTTAGGTAGGTTAGGTAGTTTACCCAAAAATTTAATGTATTTAACCCCGTAAAATTAATTAAAATTAACGAGTACATTATCGATTATTGATTTTCTACTTATGATGTTGCAAAAAGAAAAGCATAGATATATATATAATTATATGATTTAATATCATAATATAATTAATAATATATATATAATATATATATATATATATATATATATATATAATATATATATATATATATATAATTAATATTATATATATATATATATATATATATATATATATATTCAATAACGTTCAAGCAAAGAAGATAACTAGTAAAGTTATAAGGAACTCTTTTAAAACCCATAAAATCTTCATCAGATTTACATCAAAAATAATATAAGCTTACAAAGAAAAAAAAATACAATATCATATCAAAGAATTCCTTTGTGGTGGTCTAGTCCTAAGGCGATGCAAAAGTAAATCTGAGGACCTTGGAATTTAAGTGCAAGTACATAAATTGCGTTCCTGATAGTAAATTATGACTAACAATTTGATGAATTATTATAAGTTATAAAACGTTTTTGGACCACATAACAGGAGTAGTGACATCAAATCAAGAATAATAATCGCTCATAAGAAAACTACTATAAATTCTTATAACCCTCCCCCCTCTCTGAGCGTTGGCCAACCTAGTAAACCTGTCCCATGTTTACAATCGTAAACAAAGACTCCGAGAATAATGTTTTTGTAAGACAAAAACTGATTGACGACGCGTTCAACATATGACGTCAGTGATAACATTTTTAGAAATTATTATTAACTTATAATTTCAATAGGACCAATGAGAATATCAATAGAAACTATCTTGATATTCCCACTCCACTGGTTAATGGCCCTCATTCCCACATTCATACCGACATGGAGACATGGGTATTTCCATAGGCATCTCTCTCTCTCTCTCTATCCAAGCTTAATTTACGCATTCCTCCTCCTCTATATCTAAGTCCAAATTAATAGATGTTCCGCCGACTCCGATTACGGTTCCACAATTTTAACATTTCTCGGCTCCAGCATTTTAAAAATATCCGGCTCCGACTCCGGCACTTCATAATATGAGTAAAATATTTCTGCTCCGGCACAACCAACCAAAAATTTCGGATCCGGCTCCTGGCTTCGCAGCACTGGGAGGATATGCAATTAAAATAATTAAACATAACATTTCAAAATAAAATAATATATATACTACATATATATATATATATGATATATATATACTATATATAAATAATATAATATTAATATAATAAATATATATATATATATATATTAAATATATATATATAATATTATTATATATATATAATGATTATAATATATATATATATATATATATTGAAAAGCAATGATGCTATATTAGCTGTATTTTTAACTATATGATTTTTCATTTATATTTTGCTTAACACTACTCGTACCACATACCAATTAAAATTCTGTACATTCTGTACTACTTACGAATATAGAAGTCCTAAAAAAATTTCCAAAATATTTAATTTCCCACTGAACAAATTCACAGCATAAACAAAATTTGACAAAAAAATGAAAAATTCCCATGATAGGATATAATTTCAATAAAAGTGACGAATTCACAGAATATAATTTTGAAAAATGACAAATTTAAAGGATAAATTCTGATAAACACAGAATATAAATATCCCAAAAATGAAAAAT
Source organism: Trachelipus rathkii (assembly GCA_015478945.1). Classification (NCBI taxonomy): domain Eukaryota; kingdom Metazoa; phylum Arthropoda; class Malacostraca; order Isopoda; family Trachelipodidae; genus Trachelipus; species Trachelipus rathkii. Next base: position 35,795 of record JABUQX010018203.1, read on the forward strand.
TCACAAAATATCAAAATTTTGACAAGGAGAACCGTTCAGAATATCATAAAAAAAAAAAAATTTGAAATATAATTAACATTTTCTATTAGATTGATTTTAAAAAGAATAATCGGATCTTTTGGTTCCTACGAAATTAATTAATTTAATTTAGTAAATATAAGGACCTTGGCAGATAAATGACGTAACGCGGTCAAATCTAAGCCCATATGGCATGTCTTAGCAATCAAATATACTCTTATATGCTATAGAAAACATTATTTCTCAACCGCGCCGCAATTTGACGCTAAATGTTCCGCACCGGCACAAAACTAAACGCATCGGTTTCTAGGATATATATATATATATAATATATGAATATATATATATATATATATATATATATATATAATATATATATATAATAAATTATATATATAAATAAATATTGCTCTCGCCAGGGCTCGAACCTGGGACCTCTGCTGTGTGACAGACGTGATAACCACTACACTACGAAGCTGACAACCACATTCTATTCTTAAAAATGATTTCAACAAATTAATTATTTACCTAATAATAGTAATATGAAAAATTCTTTACAATTTCAAAATTAATAATACTTTGTTTTTCAATGGGAAAAAATAAAAGAACGATAGTAACAATTAAATAAATAAATTAAAAAAAATGGGAACCTTAGCACACCTAAATCAGGAAATAAAAATCTCGTTCATACATCACGGGCATTGCCCATTCTAGGAGGGGGAACTCATACTCTAGGTAATTAATACCTCTAGGATCTAGGGGGAAGGATTGAACATGGACCTTTGTTTGGCACGGGGTCGCTCTATAACGTTGTTCATTCATACTGACCGATTTCTGACCGGGCAAAATTTTATCACGTTTACTTGAAGCAGTTCACGGAAAAGAGAATATTATGTGATATAATATAAATATTGCAATCGTTCTGATATAAAGAAATATTTAAATAATAATAATAATAATAATAATAATAATAATAATAATATATAATAATATAATATATAATAATCAATAATATAATAATAATTTCATAAATTGAGAAGGAAATAATTTAATAAAATTTACAAAATGGGAACTACAAATCTACTACAATTTGTCGTATTTTTTCATCTATATATAGCATATATATAAAATCGATTCTAATATAGTATATATATATATATATATATAAATATTATATAAGAAACATATAAATAATATATAGTATATATATTTATAATACATATAAATATATTATATATATATTATATATAGATAATATATATAATATATTAATACTAAATATAGATATATAGTCTATATATATAAATATAAGTGATATAATATATAATATTATAGATATATATATATATATATATAATTACTATAATATATATATATATAGATGTATGTGTGTATATTTGCTATATATATACATGTGTATGCATGTGTAAATTTCCATTCGTTAAACTAAATAAACACACTCATTTAAAGCAGGTTCAAAACAACAAATAATCAATAAATAGTCAAGGTATTACTGCAATATAAAGTAGTAAATTAATTAATGATAATTCAAAGGACAATAATAATACAATAATCATAATAATCATAAAATAATAATATAATAATAAATATAATACATATAATTATATATAATTAGCTTATGGTCTTATAAAATTATTTTAGTATTAATATTATATTATAATTATTAT
>JABUQX010018203.1:45000-52500 GCA_015478945.1 Trachelipus rathkii
TTTTGAGTAAAATAATAAGTAAAACCTTTTTCAGATAGAGTTTATATATTATAATATACCCTCTTTCTTTTACTTTATGAGTTTATCTAAAACTCAAAAAATAATAGTAATTTTATACCAGTTTACAGTTATCAACAAAATTTGAAATTTAAGAATCTAAAGAAATTTATTAAGAATTTTAAACTATGTGTTAGCACTTGTGTATACAACAGTTTCCAGAAGTGATTTTTGTGCATTTAAAATCTATTAAAACCATTAAACTACATTAAAACCATCAAAATAGCATAAAAACAAAAAAAAAACATTGGTTTTATTTGTTTTTAAAATAAACCAATGGTTTTTGGTTTCTTTAAAAAATGGTTTCCAGAGCTATATATATATATATATATATATATATATATATATATATATATATATACTATTATATATATATATATATATATATATATATATATATATATATATATATATATATATATATATATATATATATATATATATATATATATCAGTGTCGGCACGTGGTCAAAATTCTTGAGTAGGCAAATATCAAAAACATGATTATATATATATATATATATATATATATATATAATATATATATATATATATATATATATATATATATGTAATAACTATATATATATATATATATATATATATATATATATATATATATATATATATATATATATAGTTTGAAAATAAAATAAACTGATAAAAAATACAATGTATAAGAGAGAAAGAGAGAGAGAGAGAGAGAGAGAGAGAGAGAGAGAGAGAGAGAGAGAGAGAGCATCATTCTCAACCTAACGTAATAAAGGCGAGCCTCATTTTATCATGTTTCTTCGCGTAATTCCGCAACTGAGTCCGTTGTTTTCGATCATCTGGTGAGGCCAGATATTTCTGGCCTCAACGCTCTCTTTGATCTGTCTTATGGACAAATTTAACTGCTTAAATATGATAAAAAGCAAAATATAATGTGTAATGTTGTTATTTGTAAATAGTTGATTGTATATTATTAAGGAAAAATTATACAGCAAAATAATTGGGTAGGCCGAGCCTCAGAACCTCACATAATATATATACATATATATATATATATATATAGACGCTACTGAAAGAGAGATATATATATATTTCAACAACATGTATGAAATATATATATATATACTATATATATATATATATATATACTATATATATATAAATTTGTTTATATAAATTTAAATATATATATCGTTTGATCTATGTTTCTATATATATGTGTATAATATATATATATGTATATATATACTATATATATATGCTATATATATATACTTTCTTCGAGAAATAGATTAGAAGAAAAATATTCACTACTGAAGAGAGAGAGAGAGAGAGAGAGAGAGAGAGAGAGAGAGAGAGAGAGAGAGAGAGAGAGAGAGAGAGAGAGAGAGAGAGAGAGAGAGAGAGAGATAAAACCCCTTTCTAGAAAGCCTCAAACGTAAGATAAAATGAAGACGAGATCATACTTAAACACTTATTGTGACAACGTTTCGACACTATTGTGTGTCATCTTAAGGTCTTGAATACTCTTTGGAGAATCAGTCAGATGTGAAAAATATTACGAGACTCGGATTGAAATTGAGGGATGGTGGCCAAAACATCTGTGGTTGGTTGACTGAATTAATATCGTACCTAGTAAGTTGGTTTCAAAAGTAAAATATTGGTTTAGGATATATATTAAAGATTTTGTAGAACATGATAAAACAAACATTTTCCTAAGAGGAAAAGTTATATTAAATACAATTGCAAATGACGGAATCGTTGATGCCTTGAGATGATAGATGATTTATATATGTTAATGTATAACGACTCAAGAATTGAGAAGAGGCTCAATCGGTAGGGCGATAGAGTTGCATGGAAAGGGCCTGGGCTCGATCTCTAGTCCGGATCCTAGGTAGAAATTACCTAGAGAAGTTCCCCTCCTAGAATAGGGCTATGCCCGCTAGGTGTGAGTTTTTTTATTAAAAAAAAAAAAAAGATGCAATGGCTTCGAATTGACCAAATTTCAGAGCAGAGGAGCAGGTTTTGGAGTGACCTCTTAATAGGAGAAAATACTTTACGGATAAGGTGTACAAAGGTTCTGTAACTAATTCCCACATGCTCGGGAACGGGAGAAGTCTAGAAGTGTATCCCTACATAGGAGCCTCATTTACAAAGAGGACAAGTATGCCTTATCCGTAAACGAACTCACGAATCAAACAGTGCTTGGAAGAGGATCTTGTATCTGAGAACAGAACTAATCTTTAGTGAATTAGTTAGGTCATTATTGAAATGTATATATGAGGGGAACATACAACTGAGAGAAGTTTCCAATTCCATTTCCTTTTTTCAGTGAAACAGAAGCACGACCTATCAAAGAAAATTTTAAATAGAACCAATTTTTTTTTTTAAACATTGGGGGTCTAATGACTGGATAGTTTAAGTATCAATTCCAAAGAGGTAGTTAAATTATCAAAATATTTACCTAGGAACTGGAATCTTTTTTTATATATATATATATATATATATATATATATATATATATATATATATATATATATATATATATATATATATATATATATATATTTATATATATATATATATATATATTTTTATTTATATATATATATATATATATATATATATATATATATATATAATTTTTTTTTTTATATTTATTTGTCTATACATATATATGCTATATATATAACTATATATATATATATATATGTATATGTATATATATATATATATATATATATATATATATATATATATATATATATATATATATATATATATATATATATATATATATATATATATATATATATATATATATCTGCTCTTTGCATAATATATACAATTTTAAGGATAGGTGATTCGTTAAAATCATTCTCTAAAAGGAAAATGGATATAAAAATAGAAAAGTATTCTTTGAAGGGGTGAAAGTAACATTTCTCTACACAGATGTTGAAAATTTGGTGACCTCTCTCCTTATTAATTAATATTTCTTATAAAGGCCAAGGCTGAGACCAAAGAATTATCAGTCTCCAGTTCCGAGGAGAATCTTATTTTAGGACCCAATGTGTTGAAATAGTTACAAACATAGACAGCCTGTTCATCATCTTTGAACGTACACAAGATATTGTCAACGTAACGTCTATAGAAAGTCAGTTTAGAAACGTTGACATTGATCAGGAAGATCTTTAAATTTTTTTTTAAATTGACGGCGAAGACTGGATCCAGCGGAGATCCCATGGTGACACCAGGCATTTGGAATATCAAAGTAAGTTGTCATACAAGTTGTTTCTTATGATTTGTCACCATCTGAAGATAACTATGACGATTTTCATGCTCAAATAAAACTGAAGTTTGTGATTATTCTCGTAAATCGACTGAAAGATCTTCATGACAGAGTAGTTAAACTCAACGAATTCTAAGGAAACTCTTGATGCAATTCCTCAAGATTGGGTTCTGTAGATTATTAATAACAATATATATATATATATATATATATATAATAATAATATATAGCATATATGTATGTATATATGTAATAATAATATGTAATATACTAATAGCATCATCATAATAACTGCTCCAATAATATATATAATAATTGGTATAACAAAATTAGATAATTAGAGAAAAGAACAAACATTGACTGTTGGGAATACTTTAAAATAATAATAATAATATATGTATAATAATATATATATAGCTCTATATATACATATATGTAATAACCATAATATATATATATCTATATATATAACAAATAGCAATAGCAATAATAATAACAATATGTAACAACAATAATAATATGTATATATGAAGTAATATATATATAATAATAATAATATCTTTATATAACATGTAATAATATTATTAAGATATTTTAAGCTATGTGCTCAATATCAATAACATGTATATATATATATGTATGTATACTATGCTAATAACTCATGCTTTTAATAATAATAATATATAATATATATATATAATAACATGTATAATATATATATATATATATATATATGGTGTGTTTTGGATTGATTTATTTCTTCGAAAGCTATTTTTTTTAACAAAATCTCACCTCAGGGACATTTCCTTACTCTTCGAGAGGAACTTGCCTAGGCAGTTACTGCCTAGGATCAGGACGAGGGATGGGACAATAGTCCTTTACTTCGTATAAATTGTTCGCTGATCCATGATGATGATACAAAATCGTATAGTTTAGAAAATCAAAGTTCAAAAGCGAGAAAATGATTTAATGTAAAAATAAAATTTTAGTGAGTTGTGCTATAGTTTGGCTGCTTCATTTAATGTAAAATACAATTCTTATTATATTAGAAATATGAAGAAACTTCGGAAGTAAAACTATGTAAAACTTCGATTTTAAAGGAAATTATTCTACCCTAAACTAGATTCCTTTCGTTTTACGTTACCAGAAAAATTTTTTTTGTTAAATGTATTTGGATAAGTATTAATATGGTTAAAGGATAAATAGAAAAAAAGAAAATGCAGGGCACAATAAATCGTATACATCTTTCTTCAAAGAGAGATCGTGTGACTCGATTTCCTCCTCACAATTATATCCCTTCTCTGTCCAGCTCCCTAACCCTAGATTTAACAGCTGTGCTCATTCTTTCTTCTTCTACTTTCTCCTCTTCCTTTGAGTAGGGTTGTGGAGTCGGTTCAAAATTTTACGACTCCAAATCCGACTTCGACTTCACTCTCTTCAAAACTACCAACTCCAACTCCGGCTCCGACCTCTTGAAAATTACCGACTCCGACTCCACCCTCTGGAAAATTTTAGACTCCAACTCCATCCTGCTGAAAAGTGAAAACCATTCCATTTCCATAAAAGTTAAAAAAAAAAAAAAAGCAATGAAGCAATTTTGCAAACTTATCCTAACTGACTGACACATATGTCACGCGGCTTACGCAAACCAGTTATTGTGCTTCTAGATTGTATAGTGTATAAACTGTGAATTCTTCACTATTAAGAGGTTACGAACCATAACAATGCATTTAATTTCAACACCACCAATTTTTAAGATATTTACCATTAAGTAACTACTAACTAAAGTGACACAGACTAAGTAAAACGATTAGGAATCCATTTATTAATTTTTTTTGTATCATTAATGAAATACGTTCTTCAAATTCTTCAATAATCAAATAATAATACGAGATTTCATGGATTTTAGTTTTATTTTAACTCCCTTTTAGTTTGCAAAATTACAAGTGTATATATATATATATATATATATATATATATATATATATATATATATATATATATATATATATATATTATAAAATATATATATATATATATATATATATATATATATATATATATATATATATATATATATATATATATATATATCTTGAGTATTTCATCCTAACATTTATTTATTTTTACCAAATGAATCGATTCGAACGAAGTATAATTGGTTTTGCTGGAAAATTTTAATTAGTTTGCTTTTTCTATTATTTATATTATTTATTAAAGTTAGGTTATGTTATGTTATGTTAGGTTAGCTTAGGTTAGGTTAGGTTAGGTTATTTTTTATATAAAACATATTATATAAAACATATTATATTAATAGAAACTTAAGATAAGAAAAGTGTTCGAATCGGTTCATTTTGTTAAAAAAAAAAAGAAAGTTAGAAAGAATTATTGAGCCGTGGTGGGTCCTATATATATATATATATATATATATATATATATATATAAATACTTATATATATATTTATATATATAAATATATATATATCCATATACTCATTTATATATTCATCTCTTATATATATATACTATAAAACTGCTACATTACTTAGGTACATAAACTTATATCTAGTGCCATCTACTCATTGAATGAATGTTCTTAAAAATAGAAAAGCATCTTCCAGATCCTCCTTCATTTTTCCTGTTAGGTCTGATTTTATAATGCGAAGAGCAGAAAAAAGCCGTTCAACGCTAACTTGTGTTGCAGTAACAGCAATTGCAGCTTCTTGTACAATGTCTGGATACTTTTCGATGGCCTCTTCTAATTTAAGCTTCGAAGTTATATCACTTTTTTCAACCTCTTTCAGTGCAGCAAATAAATTTTGTTTAAAGTTATGGAATATTGTGTACAAGGATGAGGAAGGACCTTGACCTTTTTCTTGAACCTAGCGACGCTTTCGACTAAGCTCTTCAATATCTAGAAGCTTTTCATACTCATCTTCTGAGCTTTCTGAAGAATGACTTGAGAAAGTAGTAATGGGGTTGGCTGTAGTTTCACCACTTACAATATGTCCAGATGTATCCTTTTCTTCTTGAACTTCTTGCAACCCTTTAATGCAAATGGCCACGTTGCAAAGTGCAGATTTAGCTTTTTGTTGTTGATTTTCAATTAAGCTTACCCTGTAGATAAGATCAACATAAACAACAACTAGCAGAATATCATTGTCAATGTGAGAAATTTTTCTTCGTACCATGGAGTCTTATTTTTTCAGAATCTGAAATATAGATGGTATAAGGTTGAAGTTTGAATTTATTAGAATATAATCCAAACTGAGACATAAGGTACAGGTTAAAAAACTTCGAAGTTTGCAATTGAATTTTGTGTTGTGGAAGTCGCAAGTTAGTGAACTTGTATGAAGTGATTGAAGTCACTCACAGAGTCACAATTCACAACTTTGTCAGTTTAAAATTTTCTGACTCCAACTTTACTTTCTTGAAAGTTACCGACTCCAACTCGACTCCGATTCCGAATTCTCAAAAATTCCAGACTCCGACTCCGACTCCACCCTCTTTAAAATTACCGACTCCGACTCCACTCTCTTCAAAATTACCTACTCCCCGACTCCGACTCCACAACCCTGCCTTTGACTTGTACACTTTCAAACGACATGGATCGGTTCATATAGAATTTTAATTTGAATACTGATCTGGCTTTTCCCATATTTGGTCGATTCCATCCATATAGGACTCATATAAGGATGTGTTATAAAAAAAAATCCTAGCTAAATGTGAAATAAGGCCAAAGTCATATATCTTAATACCAGTTTGTGACTATCTCACCATTCTTATGAATATAATATCCAAGATCTCAAATGCTTTTACCGAAGTGATTTGATGTTTGGTATCGGGGCAAGATTTTCAGCAATCTTTACAGTGGCCCTTCAACCAAAATACTTTCCTACCTCCTCGTGTACCAAATTTTTTGATTCCACATATTATAGAGCAAGGTAGAAGTGATTCAATCTTTACAGTTATCTAATAATGATCGCCATTACCCATCTTGTATTGTCTTTTCGTTAGTGTATTTTCGGTTAGGAATAGGTTTCACTGGATGCCTATTCTGAAGAACATTTATTCCGACGAGTTTTTAATTTTTAATTTAATTTAATTTTTATTTTAATTTAATTAATTTTTGTATTAATTTATGTTCTCGCACGAACAAGATT
>JABUQX010018203.1:57500-77159 GCA_015478945.1 Trachelipus rathkii
TAAGGTGCAGATTACTAATCGTTAGTTAGTGCCAAAGTTATTATAGTGAATAATCTATATGACACTCTTAACGATATATTAGGTCGAAATATTGATGAAATAAGACCAGTTATCTATTAAACTATATAGTCTATTAAACTTTTAATTATATTTTATCCAGCGCTATGGAACCAGGAAATTATTTTGCCGACTCCGGTTTTCTACTTTTAAAATTAACCGATTTCAGGTTTTCGTCCCGATTTTAACTTTAAAAAAAAAAAATTCATCGTTTTTACTTTGGTTTTGGTTTTATTTATATTTTACTTTTAAAGTTTTTCTTGCTTTCCTTCCGAAGTTTCTTTCAGAAATTAGCCGTTTTTTTTTTTTTTTTTTTAATTCTCTCCAATTTCATCTTTAACGTTAACTAGTTCCAAGTTTCAGATGAGGTTCCATCTTTTAAGCTTTACCGGTTTACGCTTCAACTCAGGTGGCTAAATCCACCTTTAGTTCCTACTTCATCTACACTTATATTATTAATTCTAGGTTACGAAATTTATAATGTATATATAATGAAGAAGAATCCTTGGGAGGTAACCTTTATATTTTCACTTACAATGAATTAATCACAAATTTGAAAAAATATATTTAAAAATATTTTTGGTCCACCATAGTTTTCTGCTCAGCTGCCTTGATTCTATTGATGATATATCGATATATTGTTTTCAATTTAATATAAGTTATATTAAAAATCTTTTAGTCTATAATTTTAATTAACTTCCTTGAGCAAATAATCTTTGTACAAAATAGTAGGGTGTAACGCTTTCGAATATATATATATATATATATATATATATATATATATATATATATATATATATATATATATATATATATATATATATATATATATATATATATATATATATATATATATATATATATATTATTATTATACAATCATTATTATTATTATACATATTATATATTATATTATTATTATACATATATTATATATTATTAATTACATATTATTATATATTATTATTATTATTATTATTATATATATATATATTATTATTATTACATATTATTATTATATTATATATATACAGATATATTATATTATTATTACAGACTATTTTTATCATACTTGTTATAGTATTTACATTATTCGCCTTATATAAACAACAAATTTATATATATATATATTATATATATTATTATTATATATTATTATATATTATTATTATTAATATATTATATATATTATTATTATTATATTATTATTATTATTACATATTATTATTATATATTATTATTATTAGCATATTATTATTATTATAGTACATATATTATTATTATTATTACATATATATATATATGATATATTACATATATTCCTCGTCTATTATTATTATTATATATTAATATAGTAATATAGCTTATATATATATATATATATATATATATATATATATATATATATATATATATATATATATATATATATATATATAAAGATAAAAAAATATATATTTATACAAATTAAATTATTTTTAATTAAAAAATAAAAAAAAAAAAAAAGATATTAATAGATAATTTGAAAATAATTAATGCATGACGAATTTGTATCAGATATTAGAGCCATTATCGGTAATTGTTTTACCTGTTTTGTACACCTGGATAGTCTCGTCTATTTCTCTATGGTAATAAAAGACTTTGCAATCTATTTTTATCTTTCAGAATCTAGAATAAAGAGAATAAATGATCGTTGGACGAAGTTGAATGAAGAATTAAAAAACAATATTTTTTTTTTTTTTTTTTTTTTTTTTTTTTTTTTCAACGAGTGTAGTGTTTCTTTGTTTTATTAAATTTTTATTTGTTGTATTCGTATACTCAGGGGCTGGGCTGGTTCATTTATTTTTTAAGAGGTTCATGAAGAACCTGAATTACCTATTGAATATAGTACCTAATAACTATAATGAATAAAAGCTTGAATTACCTATTGTATATAAATTTACTTGGAGACTAAGCAAACCCCCTATAATGTTTATATAGTACTTCGAATGACCTAATTTATATAGTACCTATCTATAACACATTTTTAAAAATATTTTTAGACAGTGCAAGCCACAACAATGTATAGAACTTGAATCATTCCATGCATGTATAAAGTATATTTTGCATATTTTTAAAAATATTTTGGACAGTAAGCAATCTCTTGCATCGCATAAAATCCGACTTATCTTCTGTATATAGTACCTATATGCACATTCTCAAATATTTTAAGACAGTAAGCAATACCCTACAATGTATAGAACCTGACTCACCTCATATATATAGTACCTATGTAACAATTCTTTTAAATTTTTAGACTATGAAATTCTCTACAATGACTTTCCGTCTTTTTTTTTTATATATTTATATATGTATGTATACATATGTATATATTAATGGGCGTAGTGTATAAAATTTTCGCCAAGATTTTACTCTTATAGTGGAATGAAATAATATTAAAAACATTTTTAAATCCTCCTGGCAGAAGGGTTAATCGACTTTATAAGAGAATTAGGGTTGTCCACTCTAGTACAACACAGTCCAGCAGAGGAAGGGTTGTTGGGCAGAGAAGTCAGTCAGGGATCTACGAAAGAAGGACTTAAGGTCACTGATGTTTAGGAATTTTAACGATTTTTAGTCAATTTCTTTCTTGATTCTTTGATAAATGTGATTCGTGAAATGGGGCCATGGGCAATTACAGGCACTCTATTAATTTACATTTGAATCATACATTTTGAATATAATAATAATAATAATAATAATAATAATAATAATAATAATAATAATAATAATAATAATAATAATAATAATAATAATAATAATAATAATAATAATAATAACATTAACAATAATAATAATAATAATAATAATAATAATAATAATAATAATAATAATAATAATAATAATAATAATGTATTTTAACAAAAATAACAATAACAATTATAATTATAATTATAATTATAATTATAATTATAATTATAATTATAATTATAATTATAATTATAATTATAATTATAATTATAATTATTATTGTAATTGTAATTGTAATTGTAATTATAATTATAATTATAATTATAATTATAATTATAATTATAATAAACTAAATTTGAAAGTGTTAAGTGATATGTGGTATATTAAATTAAAAATTATCAATTACTATTAATTGATTGTTTATAAACCTTGTATAGCATTAGACTTTACAATCTTAAAAATTATTTTTATGTTCTATTTAGGTTAACCAGAAAGTATTTTTCTTTAATAAGTTGTTTTATTTCTCCCAATATACTTTAATGGTTCGATATGAGATCTGGTGAACTTCTGGGTTTAATTATATTTTATACCAGCGCTAGGTTGATAAATTATAAAAATAAATGCGCAAAAAGTTTATGTGCCAATATAAATTGGTTTCGCTAGAAACTATAAAGTTACTTATATGGTAGGTGGTGATTAAGACATTCACTTAATATGAGTGCATGTTCGCGAGTGTATAAATAATATACGTTCAACTTGTGTCTTACGCACATATAGGGTACTGTATTTCCTTACTGTATACCTACTATAATATACTATATACTTACCTACTTATTATAAAATAGACTTTGTTATTGTGCTATTATATTTCATATATCTATATATATATAATATATATATATATATATATATAATCAGGAACAGCTCGTGGTACAGTTTATAGGTGGTTGCATCTCACACTTTCTTCACACGACACAAATATATATATATATATATAATACTATATATAAATACTATATAATAATAATAATTACCTATAATACTATAATACAATATATTATTATACTAAATAATATATATTAGACATTATATATACTACTGATTTATTTATAAAAAACTATATATATACATACTATATATACATATATCATTCACTATATATACTATAAACATATATAACATATTAACCCCATACTATAACTATATATCATATATATATAATACATATATTAGTATATCATATATATAATAAGACTATGTCGCATTATTCCGCCTCTTCACCATAATTAATATACATCGATTGTATAGAACTTCGACCAACACATTTCATCAAATTGAAGTGAAAAATGGCTAAAGTCAAATTGAAACTTTGTTATTAAAGTAGCGTTACAGCCTCTAAAAAATTTAAAAAAAAAAAGTATCAAACTCATTTGTGAAAGCTAATTAAACTCATAGGGCTAAAACCTGTTGCTTAGTGTATAGTTAAAAATCTATTTTACAAACTAAACACTAACACATCATAGATAACCCTATTACCTTAATCTCATATATATAATGTCACTCTTATTGCCCATATATTTACATTTATCGTTCAACTCTGCAATGTTAGAAAAAATTAACTGATAAAAAACGCAATATACGGCCCAAAAGAGAGCTGCTTCACTAATACTTTCATCGATTAAAAAACAATTGGCTTCTCCATCACTCTACCCTTGACCGCAGGCGACAAATTAATCGACCATGACCAAATAACGCTATAAAATTACTATATACATACCTATTAATATACATATAATATAAATAATACGACAATATCACTCTATATATAGAATAAATATCCCTACTATATAATTAATATTAAAATCAAACCTAATATATAATATATAACTACAATAAATAAATACTATAATATATATATACTTACTAGAGAGGAAGAGAAGAGAGCAACGCATGATTGGTTGAAAAATAAGGGAGGGAAGAACAAAACATAAAAAAAAGAACAACCCACCACAATATCACCAAGACAAAACAACACACACCCACCACACAAACAGAAGACTGAGAACGAAGAACGAGCACAGAGACACTTATCCAACACTATTAAAAACAAGAGATCTGACAGATACCGCAAAACACAACATTTACAATATTCGTTGTTCGACCAGCCGAGAAACAGTATCTTTGAATAATGATATTGGCGAAACGATCCGATAGTCACATTTTCCGAATTGTTCGCTATTCATAATTCTGAGAACTATTCCGTATTGCAAAACAAAAGCGGTCCTGATATCATGATACTTCAACCAGCACAGTCCTGTCAGGTATAAAGCCGATCCACGCCCCGGTCATATTTTCACACCACATTCTTTCTCACTCACACCAAATGCCCACACTAATTAGGGCATGTGTACCTGTAAAATAGTGTCTGCAAAACAAAATCATGTTTGGTTTGACCATATATGACCATACCACTAATAAAATTACTTGCATGGAACATTTTTTTTCTCTTAAATCAACTAACTAATCACTCCAGTGGTAGTTTACACGCTAAATTAACTAAGATGCCAATTAATTTCTTTATATTATCCTACCTACAACAACAAGATATAAGCAATCAAAAGATAATCAAACAGCGTTGCCACACCTAACTACAAAGTCCTGCTACTAAAATGGTAGCGTCTGCGCAAAATCCTGCAACCAGACCACGAGCCGCCCCAATGATATAAATACTAACCAATATATCAGTTAATAATAACATAACTAATGTGTACGATACTAAATATAACTATATAAGCCACCTATAAAATATACCAATATTATAAACTATCTACCATACAATAATCACATATACTACATATCAATCATAACATAATAAAACAGATAAACTACACACTACCCTATAAATAACCTATAATAACCTATAGATAAATAAGTACATACTACAATACTACAACATAAATATATAATCATATACCATACCCATAAATACCTAAACGGTACTAATATCAATACTAACACCAACTACTACTATATAAATATATAATATAATATATAATACTAAAGAATTACATCAAATCTTTAATAATTTACAACCATCTAATTCAGTTTAATTACACTATTACTTCTATTTTAGTGATTGAAATGTTGAAAAAAGTGATTTCCAACTTAAAAAAAATAACTTAAAACTGTTGAAATTAAACATTAACATTATTTTTATTTCAAATAAAATCTCACAAAATAATATATATAATAGAAAAAAACCACTATTGTACAATTTTCGAGCTCCCTCCAAATATACTTTCGTCACAGATCAGGATTAATTTGGTAAATAAATAAAAGAAAGGCTGGACTAAATGCAAGGTAAAATTATATTATACCCTATATATATTAGTAGTATATATATATTACTATAAATATATATTATATATATATATATTATATATAATATATATATTATCCATAAATACAACTATATATACTATAAATACCACCTAAATATATAAATATAACCCCATATAATCATACTATATTAACTACCACTATTACAACATTTAAACACACCACAGTAATAGCCTATAAACTAATACCTTATCTTACCCATTACTCTTTTTACATTAATCTATATACATAAACAATATATTATACTAGGCTTATATTAATGCTACTACTTACACAATTTACCACTAATTACTAAATTACTATAACCCCACCCACATTATAATAACTACAATCTAAAATATATACCCAATACCTTCACCACACCTCTTCTCATCTTACATTACCACACATTAACCTCTACCTTAACACATCAGTACTATAACTATCATCATTCAATATAACACACCCCTCAACAATATTATATATATTCTTTATACTCACTAACTCACTAAAAAATATGTTTATAACTATATTTAAATTTATCAATACTAATACATACCACCCTTGACACAACACACTTCACACACAATTGTTACATACACACCCTCTAAATAAAAAACATCTAATCTAAAACATAACCTTTAAACCAACCTTTTACTACCATTACCCATATACACTAATAAACCAATACACGACCAACCTGCCAGCCACCCCTTTTAAAACATACACTTACCCAAACCTCACCAACACATAATTACATAAAACAACAATTTTCTCTAATTATTCATTTATATTTTACCAAAATCTATTTCATGTTTCCTTAGAACAAATCAATACCACATTAATATTAACATATGATCGTAACATTTACAATATACACAACCACCAACGATACCAATACATCAAACAACTTAAATTATTATATAATACACGAACTCAACAAAATAAAACCTAAACATACCCTAATACTTAATACTTTTACCCCACACTAAATTACTATAACTAACAAT
This sequence comes from Trachelipus rathkii, assembly GCA_015478945.1. NCBI lineage: Eukaryota > Metazoa > Arthropoda > Malacostraca > Isopoda > Trachelipodidae > Trachelipus > Trachelipus rathkii. The sequence goes on from JABUQX010018203.1 coordinate 64,676, forward strand.
ACATACTATACTAAATACACTATATATTATTCTTACCATATATTTAAATATTTGGAGAATAAAATACTTTCATTAAATATATACTATTATATACTATAATAATAATATACATATATATTATATAATACATATAAAAGACTGACCTGTTGTTTTACGACTCGTCAGTTTTGCATTCTTTTCTTTCTCTCTTTGTTCACATTCTTTTTTTCTTTTTTAATTTTTGCTTTTTTAACATTTAACTTGCTAGTAGTATGGAATACTGCTGGATTACTTACCATTAAAAAAGGTCGACTCTAGTCTCGAAACGAATATTTAAATAATTTTTTAAAACATTAAATCTTGGGCTTATAATAAACAAAAAAAAACCTTCTCAAAAAAATGACAAATCTCGAAAGCTACGCATACCATCTTACAGAAAAAATAACCAAGATGTAAACTATTTGAATCAGAGCATAAATAAAAAGACACTTACAAAACATGTTAAAAAAAAACTGAATCTGAAATATCTCGAAAAGCACATGACACTTACAGATAATTTAATGCTGGCATCATGATTACTTACTCAAGTACTTATGGCGTGCACGAAGAAACGGTTAAAGAAATAAATCAAATTAAGAAATAAAAAAAGTATTAGAGTAGCTCGAGCCGCGGGGGGACAGAGGGGCGGGACGTTTTCCATACCCCGTGGGGCAGGGGCGGAGGAACCCCCCGCGACACCAAAACCAATTTTAAAATACCCTTGGGTATTCCTTTTTAATATGAAAAAAATTCAAAAATAAACACTGACGGAGTCGTTAAACATAACCAAGCGTCCTCATATATTTTGAATCCAATCGTCGATTCAACCACTTACAAATTGATATTAGTTAGGATTCACTATACTAGACAATATAATTAAAAAAAAAACTAAAAAAAAATCGAAAAAACTGATTTTTCGATATAAACAGGTCCCATATCATAAACATATATATTATATATACATATATACTATATAACTATATTACTACCTATATTACTATATATATCATACCATATATACATACTATATTATATACTAATATAATATATTTATATATAATATATACCTATATATATATATCTATGCAGGCACTCCCGAAAGACACATGCCACGTACACTTAAAAACTATAACAGGCTACACCGAAAAAATAATCATTAACTCAATTCAGCGAGCATTTTTACCCATATGGAAATAAAAAAAAATATAAAAAATAATAAACCTTTTTAAAAAAACTTAAAATTAGGTAAAAATGTTGGAAAACTATGATAATAATAATTACCGTTTTTGAGAATACGAGAAGCCGAGTACCTACCAGAGGAGCGCGCAACGGTGCCAAACCGCTTCGCTTGACATTGTTTTTCTTTAGCTTCTAACTAAAGGCAACTTACCTCCCACGGCGGTAACAACAACAAAATGGACGGAAAGTCGCCGCTTATCTTGGACACATCTAACCGGGGGAACGACGGAGGGATCCTACGCTCCTCCCTCTGTCCACTCCGTCGCAATACGACCCCACCCTACAAATGGACAATTACAAGAAACTAACTAACATTTTCTCCCAGACGCAAATTCAAAAAAAAACACTACTTTGTGTAAAACTCATGTTGCCCTCCTAGTAAAATACTGCCAGAATGGAACGCGAATTTCCAACAGATACAAGACAAGCGCTACGCTTGACCAGACCCAAAACGAAACTACCAGCCACAACACTAATCACTTAATATTTTAAGTGTTATAATGCTTTAAAAATATCATAGAATAAAATAAATTTTTTTTAAGTTTTATCATTCGATGAAAATGCTTGCTCAAATCAAAAATCATTATTTCTGATTATTCCCATCGTACGCTAGTTTACACTATAGTTTTAAAAGTTACCAATGCATCGGGGACTTCGGGATGCTGCGCCTATCACTCAATATACTAATAATATATAATACTAAACACAATCACCTACCATAAATACAATCTAACCTACACCACAAAACAAATCAAATAAAATACTATCATCCCAACCACCGACCCCCAAATACCATAACTATCAACCCCAATAACGCTCAAATACACCAGCCCATACCCTCACTACAAAAGTACACTAACCTGAACAGAAAAACCAACACTACCAACACCCAAAAAACAACCAAACACGAACAATAAACACATACCACAACCACCAGCAACACGATATAACATCACCATAGTCACATAACATAAACATATCAAAACCCCGAGAATGAAAATCACACTATCTAACTCTAATTAAAACTAACAAAACTATTAAAATAAATATGGTTCACACAAATAAATATCACCTCACACAACACACCTATTACTAATAACCCAGCACCACAAAATGCTATTCGCTACCGCCCCCGCTCAGTCTATTAGTATACAACCAACACCACACATTCCTAAATTGCTCTAACAGCTACTCATCAGACATAACACAAACCAATGATATGAGACACTGTCTTCCTCTTTATCCACAATATGATCCACACCCCCCACATATCCCTATACCCATTGACCACTAAATCGAAGCAGACCTATTAGGACCAAAAAATACCAACACAACGAATTTTGCGTCAGCACAAAAACACACACTCCTGATAACTAGCTAAATAAAATGAGCTTAACACCCACCTTTAAATATGATTTTAAAAAAAGTTTAAAAATCTATCGTACCCTAACGTCAACTTAACCCAAATAACCCATCTACCATAATAAACACAATAAAGGTCCAAGCTCCCTTCACATCTCCTCTTCAGGTTCTTAACGTAAGTGATAATTTTTATTTCTGAGCGTTGTATTCACACCTAAAACAACAACAGAAACCCACAGGTAATACGTTATACTAAGAATAGTTCGGGAAAATAGTTCAAAACTCCTCGATCACTCCTAGCTCGACGCCACTTCTACATATTGTTCGTTCTGTAAAACTATAGGAAAAAAATTGACTTCAGCTTGATGGAACAGTGATAATGGACATGAGCCTCAATATGCTTGCATAATGCGAAACAACGAATTTCAGTGGGAACGACCATGATTCAAAAGTTCTCAAAAAGTTTTAAATAAATTTTTTAAAAATGGAAAAGAGACTCTACCATAATCACGCATAAAAATTTAACGAAAATGTGACGATCAGGAGAGCACAATATGTTTGAGCCGGTTAGTTATTAAACGCATATAAAAAACACCAATTAACATAAGAATCCTATTTTGTTAAAAATTTAACAACATTTAAAATTAAAAAGGAAAAAGAAAATATAAATACATCTTAAAAAATCAAAATAATCATTTATATAATGAATTAAATAAAGTGCACAAGAATACTGATAAGAGCTAAGTCATCCAAATTATTATTTGAAAACCGTCTTGCTAAATCTCTCTTCGAGATGAATTTTTTTTTAGGGGGGGGGCATTCATTATTTTAAATAATATTCATTAGGAAAAAAAAAACAAAAAAAAAATATATAAACCATATATTAGAGAAAGCCTAGGGCGCCTAAAATCTGAAAATAGTCAAAATTGACAACTAAAAAATGCGGGTGTGCAGTCGACACAACTCCAATAAACACATGACACAAAAATGTGCGGACCTCCGGCACATACTACACAGTCACCACTCACTATATATATATATATATGCGTCATATTTTGAGTAAATTAATACTTCATTTGCATATATAACAAAATCACATACCTACTATATATATATATACTATATATTATATAATAATTATAATAGATATAATTAATATATTATATAATATATATTATATATATATATAGATATATATTATAACTATACTATACAATAAACTACAATAAAATAGCTATAACGTTATATATATATATATAATATCATATAAATATATACGCATATATCAGGGTTGGGATCCCAAAGTACAAGTACCTTTCGTACTTAGTTACTTGTACTTACCAGTTACAATATTTGTAGCTGGACACGACAAACCCCAACAACAGCCAAAGTACTTGTACGTGTACTCTGTACTTGCAAGTTTCTCTAAAAACCACTTGTACTCTGTACTTGTACTTAGTGTTACTACTCTGCCAAGTACTCTTGGTACTCTGCACAGTTACTTTTGGCACATGGTTTTAACCTTGCCAATATTTTTTATTTTTTTTTCATCATTTCTGCAATATTGATTATATATATTTTTTATAATAATGTATTCTAAATAAATTCGTACTCATTTATGAATGTTAAAGTATGATCATTATTTTACTATATATCATACCATATATATATATAAATATAACTAAATAGTATATAATTATATACTTATATACTATATATATATATAAATATATACTACTCTATTACTACTCAATCAATCATCATCAACCCACCTTTCCCCCCAAAGACTGGCGGTAAGCGAGATGCCGAAACATGTACCAGAACAGAAAAGTAGAAGAAAAATATGACACAAATGAATATGACACAAGCCCAGCCTTACCTCCCTTCTTTACGCTTATACCTATAGTGCGGAACTCGCCCGGCACAGAAAATCCACCTCCTAAGAGCTTTCACGGCGACCGCGACGGACCTACACTATGGGGCATCTCGCCAATGGGGGTTCATCCTTTGGCCCAGGTGGGCACAACAACGATACACCCTCACAAAACCCTCTCCATTTTACTCCTATTATTGCACTTCTTTATCATCGCCCCACCTGGCCAAAACAACTCACATTTCACTTCCTCACCAGAACATTCTTCTTGCTGACTCAATCGACTTTTCTTCGGTCCTCCAAGCCAGTCAGATTCCCAAACCACTACTCACCAACTATACATCCCTAACCAACCAACTATCATCCACTCTTTCCACATGACCAAACCACCTAAACATACTTTCATTTATTCACTCATTTATCCATTTTTTTCATATCCATACAACTCTGTAATACGTTCATTCCTCATCTATCAATCAGTTCTTTCTCACACCTAACACGCCCCTCACTTTATCTGTCCATATGAACACATTGCACTTTAGATCTATACCTCTTATTCCAGACCATAGTCTATACGTACACTATAACATTACACACAGCGTAACAACTTACGCCATCACGCAAGACAATAGCGCACTCAGAACTTAGTCTCTTTACATCCAACGATTTAATTGCCCCAGCCTCCTTCCTGCAATTCAACACTTACCTACTACACTCGCCATCATCCGTTCCCTTTTCGCGTAACATACTTACATATATATCCTAAATATTTAAACTCAGTCACTTAGTTCTCCAGGCTCGCACAATCCACCAAAATCTAAGCAAACAAACTTCACACCAGAGGCACACTGGCCTCACTCCAATGAAACCACTAAACCTTAACTTCCACTTATCTACGACTCTACTTTCAACCACTCCTATTTAACACCACCTCCAAATAACTTCAAGCATCTACCATCCTCACTCCCAAAAACTCCATCTCAGATCTCACAACCTCACAACAACCATATAACACCCCACAACACTCATACATATAAAACAAGTCTACATCAAACTACTAATAATAATAAATACACCCTTATATAACAATAAGCCGATAAACTAATAATACCCACATACTACTATATTAACTACCCCACTATATATACTAATAACGTACTTACAACTCATCTCATATAATAAACCCATACTACCAGTACCCGTATACCACCCTTAGGATAAATATACTACCTATATATAATATTATAATATAACTATATCTATATATAATACTATATAACAAACAATATTCAGCACCGCAAAATGTATATTTACTTGCTAGGTATGACGCAAATAATATATATCCTATACAGTACATAAATACGACATAACTTACAATAACAAAAACACAAATATATACTCACGTTACACGCGAACAAATACTAAACCACTATAACTCACAAAATATATAGTAAACCACTAATACATACTGATATAAGCCGCCCCTCAACCTATATAAAGGGACGAACGATGCGTGAACTTCCATCATGGGATTGCGACAGTTAGTATAACAAAACATATCATCATGAGACGAGGTATAGTTCCGACGGGATCTAGAAGCAACAGCCAAGAAGGTCATATCTTGAAGCAACCCACTTCTTACTATAAGCGGTAAGACGAGAGACAAAAACACCCAGGTAACCTAGCTAAATGTATATACTAGCAAATAAAACCGAACAAAGTAACATTACGTTATATTGAGTGTTGTAGGATAAGAATCTTGTTGATATTCTATGAAGTCGCATAAAAGACCCGTTGAACCACGCTTACAGACATGAGTGAAGAACTAATTTGGTGACAAAAAGACATAAGGTGCGATTACATAGAACGATACGCTACGAGCACATGAATGATGAGATCAAATCTGTACATTGAAAACACAAGATAGACATTGGGACAATAGCATGACGGGAACAGCGAAAGAAGAAAATAACATGGATATTCTAGACGAACCATGGGATTCTAGAGAACAACAGGCGTAATAAATAGGAAAAATTCCAATAGACAACTCTCATGGCAAGGTGTTCCTAGACCTGAATTATCGGTCGTTCCACACGGTAAACAACAGGTAAGAATATCCATCAGACAATCAGAATCATCAAAAAGATGTAATGACAGATAGTGTTAAGCACAATGTGATGTAAGAATAAAATGCAGTCGCGAAATTGTTATATCATAATTATAATATTAAATAGCGGCAAAGTGAGACCAAAGAGGACGTGGGGATATGTCTCTTGGCAATCCCAATCTGTATATGGGATGAGGTTATGAAAGAATTTAGAATGGAATAGAACAAAGGTGATCAAGACAAAAACACCAAAACACACAAAGGGAAGAGATAGAATGATGGAGATGGATGAGACGTGGAGGATTCCTACCTGATCCAATACTCATGAGCGCATGATTTGGTTTTGACTGCTTCGACAAGCAAAACTCATTGCAAAGAGAGCTTTGCAGAGGACTCAGAGGAGATTTCGGCCACATTAGGGTGTCGTAAAAGAAAGGGTTTGAAGTAAACGTAAGATAAAGAGTAAAGGTTTAGCGTTGTGAGTGAGGACCAGAAACTCAAGTGTGAGTTATGTTTAGATGGTTGAGCGCAGCCGGAAAAAGTGTCTGAATTTAAATATTTAGATATATGTTGAATTGAAAAGGGACACGGATTTGAATACGCAGAGCACTGATATCGTAGAATCAAATTAGTGAATGCCAACTAAACGAGCTAGGGCTGGACTGCAGTTAACACAATCGTTGAGTGGACTGATAAAGCTCTACTAAAGTGTGAGTGCGCTAGGAGATATTACATGTGGGTACGTTGTACCCGTGTCTAACCTGTTGAGTAGTCGGAAACATGGTCTGGAAAAGAGGTATCAGCGCATGCCTAAAGAATCGCTACAATCGATTGTCTACACCGGACTGACATCTTCAGATAGGCGTAGAGCCTATAGTGACTTGAAAAACGACCAATGACTAAAATGAAGGAACATTAGAACGTTTAGAGAGTATGTTTGGTGATGAAGATTGGGGTAAATGAGTAGAATAAATGAAAACAGTTTACGTTTTGACAGTTGGTTATGTCATGTGGAAGGAGTGGATAGACAGCACGCAGATCCGGTATTAACGGAACATGGTATAGTCGGTTAAGTGTGTGGACCGACCGAGTAGAGGGAAGGACCAGAAGAAAAAAATGAGGAACGGCAGTCAGAAAAAGTGGTAAAGGGAAGAAATGAAGAAGATCACTGAAGCAAGAGCGAGAGATAAAGGGAAAAATAAGAGAGGAGTGAATCAGAGATTAAGTGAGGACGGCAAGAATTGGAGATAAAGGGAAGAAATGAAGCCCAACATTGACGACGAGGTCATAGTGAGAAGTCAACTCGCGGTCCGTCGAAGCTCTTAGGGTGGAATTTTCTGACTGCGACAGACAGTTCCCGAACTAAATGGTATAAGAGCGAGGCGTATAAGGGCTGGAGCTTTCTTTTCCACACTGCTTAATTCTTCTACTGATCTCTTTATGTTTCGGTTATACGTATGTTTACGCACCATTTGCCTCCAGTCTTGGGAGATAAGCATGGGTGGTGATGATGATGATGAATTATCAGTTGATGATAACGTCAGAATCGACTTTTCTTGTATATAACATATAATATAAACTATATAATATATAATATATATATAGTATATATTATATATACTATATATATAAATATATATAAATTATAATATATATATATAATATTATATATATATATACTATATATATATATATATTATATATATATATATATTATTATATACGATATATATTAATATATATATATATATATAATATATATATATATATATATATATATATGCAAGTTTCATAAAGTCTGTGTACTTGTACTTGATACCATGTACTGTACTGTATTATGACATTAAACCAGAATCTCATAGAGTACTTGTAGCTTTGTACTTGTAACTTGAACAATTCTAGAGTTACTTGTACTTGTACTTGAAAAAATGTACTTGAACCCAACCGATATATATATATATAATATATATATATATAACTATATATATATAGTCATATTTATATCAATATATATATATATTATATATATTTATATATAATTAGTACATATATATATAAATATATATATATATATATATATATATATATATTACTATTATATATATATACACATATAATATATAATATATATATATCATAATATATATAAAATATAATATATATATATATATATATATATAAATATATATTATATGTATATATATATGTGTGTGTGTGTGTATGTCGGCAAAAGATGATGTAGTCATTACTATGTTTGTGTCCGACTTTTAGTCGAAATACATTTTTATATTTTTACACAAAATCCACAAGGAAAATGAAAAAAAAAAAAATACCGAGCACTTTCTGTAGTTAACTCAACGCATTACAGTAAATGAAAGAAATCACACAGAAAAGTGCTCAAGTAATCTTTACATTTTCATTTCCATTATATATATATAATATAAATATTATATAAGTATGAATATTAACTGCGTGTAATATATAAACAATATATAAAACAAGAGAATAAAAATTAAATTATAAATTAATAACTATAATATATTATATACTATAATATATATATATATATTATATATAGTTATATAATAATAATAATAATATATATTATATATATATATATATATAATTAATATAATATATAATATATATATATATAACAAGCAACCTTTACCAAACTATCCATGAATGTTATTCTATATCTTTCGCTTGGCCGTTTTCTCCAGCAAGAATTATGCTTTCTAATTGTTATTTCTCCAAATGCGTTCCACAAACCAAAGCTGGAGAGCATTTCGGGCTCTTAAGGCGCGACAGTTAAAGTAGCTTTGAAATTATAATGGTTTGAAGTTACGATATATATTTTTTACATATATATGTCAAAATATATTTTCCTTAAATTATTTTTTTAATTCATTCTTTTGAATATCCGGTCGTTCAATACTTCGGAGAACAGTGAAGCCTTCCATAATGTTCTCCATAACCATATAAAAGAATGAGCATGTCCTTCTTCCCTCTGATCTGTTTCAAGTAAAAGCACCATATCCATAACATAACGTTGACAAATGCATCACATATAATGAATATTTGTCGCATTTATGTACATACATAAACATAAATACATAACTACATAAATACATACATACAAGACAATATAAACATTATAAGAGAGTGATGGTTTATTTATTTTACTTAATTGCAATAAGACTAAAATCAATTGTATTTTGATGAATAAACTATCAGTTCATATGGATGTATTGAATATTACCTAATATATATTGCTTTTGTGCTATATTCGAAAGTGTCTAACTATAATGGGATAGAATTGGCGAATTCTTTTGTTGAAAGGTTGAATAAAACATTTTTTGGTCGAAATATATTTTAAAATTTCGAAAGCAAAAACTAATTGTTTAATAAATTTAAATATAATTCAAATGAAAAATGTATTGCGGAATTTTGAACGTCAAAAGGCAAATAAAATCTTTGAAAATTAATTGAAAATGAAAAATTATATATATATATATATATATATATATAATATATATATTATATTTATATTATATATATATATATATATTATATATATATTATACTTAATAATATGATATACTATAATATATATATATATATATATATATATATGTATATATATATATATATAATATATATATATATATACTATATCATATATAATATACTATATTATATATATATATATATATATATATATATTATTATACTATATATATAATAAATATCATACAAATATACGTACTATATATATATATATATTATACATATATAATATATATATTATAATATATATATACTATATTAATATGATATAGTATATATATATGTATAATATTATATTATATATAGTATATACTTTATATATTATATATATATATATAATACTACAATAGTATATTATATATATTATATTATATATATATGTAATAATATAATATATACCATATATATATAATATATACCCTAGTATATAATACACTTATTAGTCTCATGCTGATTTACAACACCACAGAGGGGCAAAGAAGTGTTATATTATAACACCCAATATTACCCTACAGTCCTATACTATTAACTAATATCAACTATATTACTAATACTAACTATATCGAACATAAAATAAACTAACAACTATAACTATCCTATTACTATATATATATATTATACTTTATAATATATATATATAAAATATAATACATAATAAAACATTACTATATTTAAAATATAACATGTCGAAATTATCAGTATTATATATATACTTATATAATATTAATAACACAAAATATGAGTATATAACACATACTAACTATGATAAGTTCTAGGACCAGTAATTGAAGCTGAGTTGGACTTCTTCATAAAATGAAAGTGAAAAGCAAACATGTATCAGATATCTGAGGCATGCATGAGCATTTCAATAAGAGCAGTAATTTCGTGATTTACGAATGTTAACCCATGCTACCATGCTCTTTAATCGCATCCCTATGAATATGCATGGACATAGGAGTGCACAGAATTATTTCCCTCTCCCCCAACAGGAGATATATATTATATAGTTATATAGTATATATATATCTATATTATAATATACATATATTTTATATTATATTATATCTACTATATATATATATAACACAACTACTGAACATACGATATATATACAATATATAACAATATATAACAATATATCATATAACATATATACCTATATATATATATAGTAAGATATATAATACTATAATATATTATATAATATATAAGAAGTATATATATATATATATATATATAATATAATAATATATATATACTATACTATATATATAGTTAATATACTATTATATATTTATATATACATATATTATATATATATCTTATATATATATATATATATATAATATATTATATGATTATATATATTATATATATCCCAAACTATAACTATTTGTAAAATTAAAATTTATGTTCGTACTGCTATGCCAAGATTTGGCGTAACACAAAATTTTGACAAAAGGCCGAAACAAAATCATATAAAAGGCCTTCTTCGTTGCCTTGTTGAGCAATTCTCTCCCATTATTCTCTCCCACTCCTTTCTCAATTAACTCAGTTGTACTCTACTAACCAACTTTGCTTGTCTTTACAAGAAGAAACTCCAAGTCTACAGAAAACTCAACTGTTCCAAATAAACAAGCGCCAAAATTAAAAACGCAGGAAATGCAAAAAGTCCAAGTTTTCCTTCCCAATAAGTAAGTCGGAATCTCAGTAAGAGGCGAAATTTGTTGTGTCGTATCAACCAAATTATAATACATAAGTTAGCAATTGTTGTATGATTTCTAAGATCAATCATCCCACAACTCATATAGAGGCCTAAATACTAAGGACCAAAAACACTTCAAAGAACATTAAAAAGGGCTCCCATGTATATTGGTCAACGCCCGCGAAGTAAAACACCAGTACCTTCACGATTAATCCAATCAGCATTTCGACCAGTAACTGCTTATTACGATCCCGACCAACGAGGAATTGGAATACCCTTAACACCTCTACTCTTTCCTGGACTCCTTCTCTTCAACAAGACAAAGTTCGGTGTTCTCCAAAACGAAAAACAACCGAAGCATTGAAGAGCAAACAAGAAAAAAGAAATTGAATTACACGACAAATACCAAATCAGAACAAGATTTCCCAGAAGAGACCTAAAACAAACAACAAACAAACATTATCGATACGACGATTCTTTCATTCATTCTCAATTAATTGCTGTGTGTGGGTTTAAATTACGCCGTCTGAACAAGCCTCATCTGAATCGCGACTGAGAACGAAACCTTCAGGCACTGCTCCTGTGCTTTAAGGCCTGCGAATGTTCTAAA
>JABUQX010018204.1:12500-34958 GCA_015478945.1 Trachelipus rathkii
TCAAAACTGCTCATATCTCTCCTCATACCAAACATATACTTAGCTTTGATGTTGTCTCTTTATTTACTTCTGTCCCTGTTCCTTACACCATTTCCCTATTAGAAAGATACTTCTCTGAAAACTCTTACAACTTAGACTACCCTTTCCCTTTACTCAAAAAACTCATACTCCTTACCCTTGAACACAATTTCTTCCATTTTAATAATTCATACTTTAAACAAAACTCAGGGCTTAGTATGGGATCCCCTCTCTCTCCAATTCTTAGTAACCTTTTTATGGAACTTATTGAGCATTTCTTTATCCTTAATCACCCCCTTCTCTCTAACACTACCTGGCTCCGGTATGTTGATGATATCTTTGTTTCCATCCCCCTTAACACTAACCCAGCCCACATTCTAAATTATATTAACTCCATTCACCCTAACATAAAATTTACTATGGAGCCCTCTTCCAATAAAACTCTTCCATTCCTTGACACCCTCCTCTCCTGGGATAAAAGCCCAATTTTCTTATATCAAGTCTATCGGAAACCTACCTTCAACCCATCATATACTCACTGGTTCTCCTCCCATTGCACTAAAACAAAATTGGGAATTCTTTCATCACTTTTCTTAAGAGCTTTTCGCATTTGCTCCCCTCCTTTTCTTCAAACTGAACTCAATTATCTTTTCTCCACCTTTAGTAAACTATCCTACCCCAAACACATCATATCTCGTTCTTTCAAAAAAGCCAAAAAGAAATTTTACAATCCTTCTAACGACCTACCCCATAACTCTCTTTCCTACTTACCTATTCCTCATATACCTAATCCTACGATCATTAAGTCCTTACCTGAGAACCTTAGACTCACTACCTCTAATACCTTCTCCCTTAAACGCATCTTTAAACCTCCTACACACACCTCTAACAATATTTCCCAATGTGTCTACAAAATTCCATGTTTTAACTGCACCTCCCATTATATCGGTGAAACCAACGATTTCAAAAGACGAAAATACCAACACAAACAAGACCTTATCCATGATGCCCAGAACTCAGCACTCACCCTACACAGATCTTCACTCAACCACAGAATTTCCAATTTTCAAAGTCGGTACAAAATTGAATTAAAGGGTCGTTTTTATTGATTGTGAAAGATAAACCATAACCCAACAGAATTTTTTCATCTTCGGTGATAGCATAGTTGGAGAGGTTAGTAATTCTATCTACGGATGAACTGGTTACCCAAGGGCTGTTGTAGTACATAAGTTTGAATTTATGATCCAAAGAAGATTTTTTTGTTGTTAAAACAGTATCCTTAGCGGTGTGCGCAGTATTGAGAAGATTGGTAAAGTTTAACTGAACTGAATTTGGAAAATAATGATACCAAGTTTGTTGCAGGTTCTTGAAGCTTTGGAAGCATATATATTTATTTCAAAAAAGCCAAAAAGAAATTTTACAATCCTTCTAACGACCTACCCCATAACTCTCTTTCCTACTTACCTATTCCTCATATACCTAATCCTACGATCATTAAGTCCTTACCTGAAAACCTTAGACTCACTACCTCTAATACCTTCTCCCTTAAACGCATCTTTAAACCTCCTACACACACCTCTAACAATATTTCCCAATGTGTCTACAAAATTCCATGTTTTAACTGCACCTCCCATTATATCGGTGAAACCAACGATTTCAAAAGACGAAAATACCAACACAAACAAGACCTTATCCATGATGCCCAGAACTCAGCACTCACCCTACACAGATCTTCACTCAACCACAGAATTAACATTGACAACATGATACCTATCACACAAGCCCTTGACCCCCTTCAACGAAAATTAATCGAATCATTGTGCATAAAAAACCTATCTAACTTTAACAAACTACAAGGCGAATACCCCCTAGATCACACGCTCAACAAATTACTGACCTCCACACCTTTTTTCAAAAAAATCCTAAAACTACATTCTTAATTTTCTATTTTCAAAATATTTTTCTTACATTTTATTAACTTTTATTTTACAAAATTTATTTAGTCTTCATGCCATCACGTTTGAAAAAGGGTCCAGTTGGATCGAAAGCTCACGTTTACTACTAATTTTTGAAGACTCTTGTATGAAAATAATTTCTTAAAAAATTTTCTGCATTTTTAATTTATAAGGCCTTCTTTAATATATATATATATATATATATATATATACTATTTCAAAGTATAGTTTCTTATATATTATAGATATTGTGTATTTGTCTGTATATATTTTTTTATAATATATATATATAATATATATATATAATATATATATTATATAATATATATATATATATATATAAATCTATGAAATATCGAAAGATATCAAAGTAAAACTGAAAAGTTTTTCAAAAATTTATTAGAAAAAAAAAATATATATATTTTTTCAAAAATCACCAAAAAAAAATAATAATAATAAGATTAAAAAAAATTAAATGTGGAAAAAAATCTCACTTGTCCCCCAAAAAAAAAGGGGGGGGAGGTAGAAAGAAAAATCCCCCCACCTTCCAGCAGTTGGGGGGAATACAAAAAAAAAATAATAATAAGGAAAAATAAAAACTTTTTCCCAAGACAAAAGAACAAAGACTGATATTGGCACGAAAATATAAATATTTTTTTGTTTTAAATATATTTTTTGACATATACAAAGAAGTCTTAGTAATAATAATAATAATAATAATAATAATAATAATAATAATAATAATAATATAATAATAATAATAATAATAATAATAATAATAATAATAATAATAATAATTTATAATAATAAAAATATATATTACTGTTTATTAAATTGCATTAGCAAAAAATAATAATAATAATATAATAATAATAATAAATAATAATATAATAATATAATAATAATAATAATAATAATAATAAATAGAAAAAATAATAATAATAATAATAATAATAATAATAATAAAATAATAATAATAATAATAATAATAATAATAATAATAATAATAATAATAATAATAATAATAATAATAATAATATCAAAGAAAAGTCAATATTGAATTTCAAAATATGAATAGCAAATATTTTAATAAAATAAATAGACTGATTTAAAATTATATATTCAATGATAAATAATTAAATTATATATATATATATATATATATATATATATATATATATATATATTATATATATATATTATATATATATATATATATATATATTATATAATAATATATTATAAATCTATATTTTGAACCTCTGCCTATGTTTTTTTCTCCACCTTGACTCCTGGGATGAAGTTCACGGCTTACCAGTGTTGAACCGAGCTCGGATACGGTGCGGTGCCTGTACGATGCGGTAGCGGGGTCTGGTGCTCTAATTTTTGATGCAGCATGGTGGTGCGGTGCGGTGCGGTGCGGTGCGGTGCGGTGCGGTGCGGTGCGGTATGCTAGGCCAATTTAGGTGGCTCGAGTGCTGCTCTTCTTTCCTAATTTTCTCCAACTCCTTCACAACTAATATTGTGTCATACCTTTAAGTAGGATTGCTCAGAGCACCAGTAAGTTGATGTGCGGTACATTGTAGTGCGGTTCATTGTAGTGCGGTGCATTGTAGTGCGGTGCATTGCAGTGCTGTGCATTGTAGTGCGGTACATTGCAGTGCGGTGCATTGTAGTGCGGTACATTGTAGTACGGTGAATTGTAGTGCCGTACGGCATACAATTTCATTGTACATTGTTTCATTGTACGTTTTGTACATTGTAGTGCGGTGCATTGTAGTGCGGTACATTACAGTGCGGTACATTGTAGTGTGGTACTTTGTAGTGCGGTGCATTGTAGTACGGTGCATTGTAGTGCGGTATGGCGTACAGTTTCATTGTACCAGTGCGATATAGTACGGGTATATATTTTCAGTGATTTTGTGTGGTGCACTTTGTTATACACTATCAGCGTTCCTATGCGATGCAGTAGGACCCCAATTTCAGAGATTCTGTGTCGTGCTGTGCGGTGCAGTTCTGCATAAAATTTTAATATTTCGGTGAAGTGTGGAATTTTACTGCATTCGATCTACAGCATATTTAATATTGTGTTTTTGTGCTAAAAATTGGATTTCTGATCTCTCTGAAATAAATGTATTTAGGACGATGGTCTGAAAACTCTGTGCACAATTAACTGGTAAATGTGTTTGAACCCCTGTTCAAAATATTTTATTGGTTTATTTTGTCAATTAAAACCAAAGGGTTACTAACATATAAATTAATATATTATCATTCTGTATTCAAATCATGTTAAAGAGGTAAAGGATATGGTCTGAAAACTCCGGAGACAATTACTGATAAATGTGTGTGAATCCCTGTCCAAAACAACTTACTCTTTTATTTAATATAGTATAGTAGTATATATAACTCTCAGGTATTATTAATACTAATATGCATATATAATTACTATACATTACCAAATAAAATCTTTGACGAAAATATAATTAGTCACATACACATTCGAGGGTGATAAGCACGAAGTAAAACGGGAGCCATATATACCGAAATACCTTACAAAGATTACATAAATAAGACAATATGATACAGGTAACTACCATTAGGTAAATATATATAGATGCATGTATGGAGATAGGTACATATAATAGAATGAATGAATTTCTAATAAAATTTCAAACGATATAGATAATATGTTTTTATTATATAATAGATAATAATAATAGTATATATATAGATATAGATAATTAAATATAATATATAAAAAAGATATATATTTATTATATATATAATATATATAGTGATTAATTTTATATATTATAAGATATATATATATATTGTATATATATATATATATTAATATAAATAATATAAGATATTAATATATTATATATATATATATAGATATATAATATATATTATATATAATTAATAGTTAATAAAAATATATAAATAGAATATATATATAATAAATATAATAATATTAAGACTCTGTTCTTTATTGTAAGAGTGTTCATTTTCAGTCTAACAGACCATATATTCAGCATAATTTATAAACTATTGAAAGAAACTCTTTTTTTTTTCTCTTTGAAATAAAATTAACTATTTAAATTTAAATTCTTTCATCTGATTTAACCTTGATTGACAATCATTTAAAGGTTAATTTTGATGTATACTTTTAAACGACGATGTACTACGTTTGAATATATAAATATAGGGTCTATATATAACCTATATATATATATATATATAATATATACCCCATAGGTTTATAACAATATTACTATAATATAATAATAGTAATACGTATATAATATATAATATATAGGGGATATATATATATATTACATATAAGGCTTTTGTATTATTAATTGTAATATATAAATATACTAGTATATATATATTTAGTCATGCAGCGAAGCTGTATTTTTGCATATTTTTTGCGGTTCCGAAATATTTCAAAACAACGGCGGTTGACGGTTTTTTTGCCCGGTTACTTAATTTCTCTTACAACCAACGGCAGATATGCAGGGTTGATGCAATAAAAAAATTCTAAACATTGCTTTGACTTTACTACATACTACTACTACTACTACTACTACTTACTACACATACGGTACTTAGCATAACTTGATACATACTACCTATTACAAAATCCTCAATATTCTTATCTGAATAACAATAAATAATAATAATTAATAAAATTAATATAAGTTAATAATACTAATAATAATATAAGCTACTTAATAATAATACTCAATAACTTAATAAGAACTATTTAGATGTCATATTAATAATTCATATTGATTAAAAGGTAATTGATTATATTATTATTATTATTATTAGTACCTTGGAAAATTTCAAAATTTTGGTCGTTTAATGTGCAATTTGGCCTCTGTTTTACAAGATTTACCAGGGTGCGGAACGAGGACCCTGCACAATGCACAAACCATCCACTTGTCCCTTATCCATCCACCCTGTTGGAAACTGGAAAAAGTATTCCGACAAAAGATGCTTGCTTTTAGTTATTCACTTTTGTTTGTAATTGAATATTTAGAATGCAGTTAGATTTAAGGAAATTAACAATTTTCTGCTAATTTTCTACTGTTAATCTCATTCCTGTTTTCTTGTCAATAAATATAATCCACCACCGCTGTAAAGTTGTTCGCTGGAGTGATATAAATAGTAGGAATGGGTACATCCATGACTATATATCATCTTTTATGCCATCATCTTCAAAGTTTTTTATCCAACCACAGTTCAGAATGATCATCTTCGGATCGATCCTGTTTTTTCTTTTGAATATATTTTGCTATTTCATCCATTAAACACTTTCATTAAAACTTGGTTTTTGAACATTGTTTGTCTTGTTAAATGAGCATTCATAGTTTCAAACAAGAGTTTTTGGCTTGGATATTGAGGGTTGTTTATTTCTGCAGTTTAAATTCTTATAAGGATGTCTGTATAATGAGATATATACTTTCCTATTTTTTGAATGAAATATCGATTACAATTGATTTGTTATTTTCTTCCTGAACTTTCTTCAAAACATAAGATATATATATATGGAATAGAATTTTTTTTTTCAAAATATATCAAATCTATCGAGAGTTAATCGATTTATTGTTTGTACAGCTAAATTAATTCCCTCTTCAGCCTCGAAGTTCTGAGGTCTGGTGAAGAGTTTTAAAACACAATTAAAAGGATAATTACTTGTGAATATATTGAAGACGAATGAAAGCATTAACCTTTAGTATCACTTCAATATCTCCAACTAGTGAGTTAGATGGTCATTTTTCAATTGAGTTATAAAAAATCAGAACTGATTACATTGTCTTATCTCTAGAAGTATCTGAGGAGTAAAGACAAACCGAATCCACCAACAAATCCACGGGTATAAAGAGATGGAGAGAGAGAGAGAGGAGAGAGAGAGAGAGAGAGAAGAGAGGAGAGAGAGAGAGAGAGAGAGACAGGAAGAGAGAGAAGATGAGAGAGAGAGAGAAGAGTAGAGAGAGAGAAGAGAGAGTAATTTGTTAAAAAGATAACTTAGGACCTCAACAACCGCAGTGGCGATTGTGAAGACCAGTGACAACTCCGGTTGCGGTTGCGGTTGTGTAGACAAGTGACAACCGCGGTTGCTGTTGCAGTTGTGGTTGTCAAAATATGCGCGGTTGCTCCGCATTTGCAGTTGCGGTTGCGGTTCCTAATTTCGATCCATCATTTAAATATTATAATATATATAGTATATATATATTATATATTATATAATATATATATATTATATATAAATTATAATATATATAATAGTATATATATGATTATGGTCTGGAATAAGGACAAGTATAGATCTTTAAAGTTCAATGTGTTCAAGTATGAATGAAACAATCTTAAGAGGGCGGATGCTGAGTTTGAGAAGAATTAGATAAAATGAGGAATGAACGTATATAGAGAGTTGTGTGGTGTGAAGAAGGGGTAAACGAGAGAATAAATGAAAGTATTTGAGATGGTTTGGTCATGTAAAAAGTGAATAATAGTCGGTTGTTAATGGATTGTTATGAGTGGTGAGTCATGTGGAAAGTAATGAATTGATTAGTCGGTTGGTTAAGGCGGGATGTATAGTGCGTGAGTTGTGTTGGGGGAACCGACCGGCTGAGGGACCGAAGAAAAATTGGATTGAAGTCAGTAAATTAATGTCTGCAGGAGAGAAATATGAGTTTGCAGGAGGCGAGAAGAAAGGGTGCAATGAAGGAGAGAAGTGGACGGTGGGTATTTGTGAGGGGGTGATGAGTTTTGGCCCACCTGAGGCCAGGGGGATGAACCCTTACCTTACTTTGACGATGTTTTACTATAGTGATGAGGATCCAGTCGCTAGGTTCCCATGAAACTCTAGGGTAGATTGTCATGATTGCCGACGAGTTAGCTACTAATTAATGTACAGAGGCTGGGCTTATCTTTCGACGTTTGTCATAGTTCTTCGTACTGCTTTTCTTTTACCGATGCATTGTTACCCACTATACTCCCAATCTGGGGAAAAAAAGGTAGAAGAAGAAGGTATATAATATATAATATACGATAATATATATATATTAATATTTATAGTATATTATAGATATTATATATATGAATATAGATATATATAATATATATATATATATAAGTAATATATAATATATATATATATATATATATATAGTAATATATATAATTATAAGTATATATATATATAAAATATATAGTATAAAAATAATATAGATAAAGAGGAAAAAGATCAGAAATAGAGAGATATAGAGAGAGAGAGAAGAATAAGAAGGGTATGTCCTAGAGAGATAAGAAGAGAAGAGAAAGAGAAGAAGAGATATAGAAGAGAGAGAAAGAAAAAAGAGAAAGGAACCAAAACAAACGGGTGGATAGGGAAGGGGCAGGGAAGGAAAGCAACACCGGGCCCAGCGCCAGGCAAGGTGAAACGGCAAAGAAAACGGGAGAAGAGCTGAGAAAACAACACCAGAAAGCACAAAGAAGAAGAGACCAAAAAGAAAAAGGAAGAGAGAGAAAAGAGGGCCAAAGAAGGCCGAAAGAGCAAAGGGGCCCCAGAAAAGCAGGCCAAAAGAAGAAAGTCCGGAGCCAAGAGAAAGCAACACAAAAAGTGGTAGGCCAAGAAAAGCAACAAGAGCGGGCGGCACGACAAAGAAGAAAAAGAACGCGAAGAAAAGAAAGAGGCGGAAAAAAAAAGGGAAAAAGAAATAACAGGAAAAAGAGAGGAAAGACAAAAAAGGAAAAGTACTAACAAGAAACAAGGAAAACGACAAAAGGCAAAGACTAGGTATGTATATGAATAAGATATATATAATAGTATACGTATATTCTATATATATAGGTCTAATAGTAAACATATATAACGAACACTATATATATATATATATATATATATATAATATATATATATATATATATATATAATATAACTATATATATGTACAGAGGTGGGCACCGATCCGTTTACTCCGTTACTAACGGAATAACTTTTGAGTAACGGCCAGAAGAGTACGCACCGGACTCGTTACGTTCTATCTGCTTTCACGTAATGAGCCGGAATAAAACTCCGTTACTTTTTGGTCCGTACATTTTGTTCGACTTTCTTTGGCATACATTTGGACTAGCCAGAGTTGACCACCCGTCCAAGTTAAAAAATCCTCTCTATCTATACCGCACCCTATGTACCTAACTACTATACTGACATATATACCGCATCACTATAACGATATATATATATAAGTATACTATATATATATATATATACTATATAAGGCAGCATATACCGCTATATATATATAACCATACCATAGGCTAATATCTATTATAGTACATAGGTTTATGCAACTTATGCTATATATATCTCTATTCATAATATGAGTACTATATAGTATATATATAATCAATATCTTCAATTACTATTTTATTAACTATTATATATATATATATATATAATAAAGTATGCCTTTAGTGGAATTAATTATATCAAGATTCAAATAATACATATATAGTAAATATTATGTATATATATAATAGAGGATAAAAAGGACGACAGTCTAGCATAGCGAATAATGATATGTTTCGAATCGGCTTACTAACCATTAACATGACATGTTTGGAGAGTGTGGGGGATTCACTTCGAAATTCTGCATAACACTGTCAGAATGAAGAGGTTGATATTGTAGGAGTGTGTCGAGGATTTCATGGGCAAAGAAGGAATACGGTATTTGAGGATGAGTGGTCTATTAGTAAGGATGGCAGTAATTTAGAGTGAGGGAAAGTTGAAGAATGATTACATCTGATTAAGGTGTAGAAAGAAAAATTACTGGTGAAAGATGATCAAGCCACGGGAGGCGATATAGGAGAAAATAGAAGAATGAGTGATTTGAGTAGTTAAAGATGCATCTAACAGGAGAGACAGAGTTTAATGAAGAGGAAGAGTCATAGTTACGAGGGATTGGAAAGAGAGCCAGATAATAAGTAACCCTGTGTATAATTTGAAGGGGTAAGGGGCATATAGTCCGGTAACTAGGTAGTTCTAGGGAAATTAGTTTATTAGTTTGTTAGGGAGGAAGAATATCACGCTGAGGATATTTTCGGCTCGAAAAGAGCTGCTTGAGGTGAGCGTTAACTGAGTGTGAGAATGTAGAAGAGCGACAACGTGAGATTTAGAAGTAGGAGTAAAAAATGTAGTGAGATCTAAAATCTTACATATTGAAGAGCAACCCGTGATGCAGAAGCAAAGATAGAACGAAGAAGAATAAATTGTATTGTAGAAGGTGCAGGTATACAGGTTTCTACGCTATAATAGGGAATCTCCTCATGCCAGGCTGGTTGGTGGTAAGCTGTTTCTGAATGGAATCAAAAGTATTGTATGATGATAGAGGCCTGTGTAAGAATAAATGAGTGATGTGGGAAACAGTAGATGGTTTAATGTTAATTAGCAGGCGTGAGGCGCGAAGGAAGTCTGTGATATGTCTCCTGCTATATCTATGGCATGTATATGATGGGATTAATAGTAAAAGAATTAATGAAGGTGGGAATACGTGAGCGTGAGGAGAGGCAATGGTGTTGGTGAGGCAATAATTCGAGAATGAAGGGAGAAATGGAGGTGCGCCCTATCGTAATTATATGCGGATGATTTTGGTTATTTGTGATGGTGTCGGGAAGGGTTTTATAGGAATTGGTGAGAGAGATTTGTGGCAGGGTGTGTAAAGGGAGACTTATGCAAAGTGAAACGTAGGATAAGAGTAAGTGATTATGGTTATCGTGAAGTAGAGAGGACCAGCCTCCGGTAGTAGAAGTTTCATATTTAGAATGTGAGTGGTAGCAACTGGAACAAGTGATCTGAGATTAAAATATAGTAGTAATTAACTATAGCTAAATATAACCTAATATAGTACCGTATATACTACGAGCTATGATCCTATATATATTGAGTGATCACATATAATATATATATATATATATAACTATGTAGCCACGTATACTACTATACTGAATCACTACCATTGGTATACCGGCCCCAAAAAGAAGACTAACCAATAGTATCATTACATAAAATGAAATAATACTACTAGGCAAATATGCAATTAGATATAAATGATAACGTATAGGATAATATAAATATACTATATATATATAGGGAGTACGTATACGTAAATATATATATATAGTGACTGGACAGTTTGACCGCTACCACCGACTTTTCGGATATTAGAAGAATGAGAGATTATAGCGTCTGAACTTGGCGAAGTTATAATCTATAATGGTGGAAAGAGTAAAAGAAACCAACTCCGATGTAAATTTCAGAGTCCCCATATACCGTAGAAATGAATAACTATAGAGGGGGTCACCCCCGAAGCGCTAACGGGCCGAGTTCTGGCATTTACAGCGAGACGCTTCATTGGGGCAGCCGTTTCCCGACAGTGAGGGCAAGTTATTAGGAAGCCTAACAAACGCTCATTGAGGGCAGCGGACCCGAAGCACTTGAGGTCAAACAGACCGAAGGTCTGTTTGACCGACCAGACGACGAGTTCTGGACGCGCGCGTGCCGCAAAACACAAACAGCAAATTACTGTATGATTATTGATTGGGATACATCGAAGGAAGGTTGTCGAAGGCAAACAACACTTCTGAGGGATTGTAATTTTATAAACCCTTCTGCGTTCTGCATTCCCGCGAATCCGAGTCCGCCCGCCGCACCGCACCAGCACACCGGCACCGGCCGTCCAGCACCGCAACCGCCCCGCGCATGTAGCATGCACAGCTCCTCCTCTGATATGAAGGAATAGATCTATCGCCCATCGTCTAAAGCAATTGGCTCACTATGATTGATTGTGAGTCTATTAAACATGGATCCCCATTGGCGAGTTCGTAGAGTGCCCGTAAGTCACCCCTGAAGGGGGTGTTGTGCGCCCCTTAGCGTTTTCAAGGTCAAACAATATACGATCCTTGAAGAACCCAGTTAGGCTAAACGAATACTCGAGCTAGAAGATGGTTGTGGAGGTGGGTATATTATGATGCGAGCGTAGATCTCGTACGGAGATTGAGGCACTTACGGTTCCTCTGCGTCCCCCGATCAGGGGGGGTCCGCGACGCTGCCCCGACAAAATGTTAGAATGATTCGTACGGAAGAATGAAATTTGGCCTTAGACAGCGATAGAGGGCCCAGAGCGAGTGTGCGGAATAGGGTTTGAATGCGAGATGGAGTAGGATTCAGCATTCTGAGTCCAGGGACCCACACACGAGGGGAATGCTCCACATTTTCGAGAAAAAAAGAAGAGATAGAACATGCATGACATGCAAAACACGAGAGGAAGAAAGAAAGACAAAAAAGAAGAAGAAAGGAAGATTGAGGAGTAAAGGAGAAAGGAAGGAAGATAAGGAAGGAGGAAAGGAGAATCGAGGAACTAGAGCAGTCTGAGGCATAGGCACAGACGGAGCCTGGATGCTGGAGAGGTCCGTGCGCGCTAGCCTCAGTTAAGTAAACATTACATAATAACAACAATGTTGGCACTCACCTCAGTATAAGGTTATCGAGCGTCGGTAGAGTGCGAAATATGTAAATGGTCATAAATGTCCCTGTAAGTTGGTGTCTCAGGACCCCCCCCATTAAAGGGAGAGGGTCACCGACTTGAAAAAAGAGCACAGAGTGCAAAAAACAGAGATCGAAGGAGGAATGAAGAAATAAAAACTCGCATTAAAGAATAAGAAGAGGGAAAGGAGGAAAGAAGGAGTCTGACTCAGAGGAGTAGAGGTTGAGCGAGATGCACCGAGTGGCTGGCCGGCCAGCGCGGTGCTCGAGTTATCCTAAATATTTGATTAGATGTAATTGATGCAATATTGGTTTCCTTATATATATGTTATTGACGTCGTAGATTTCGAAAAATAATGGTTTCAGAACCATCCAAGAAAGAAAAAATAAAAAATAAATAAGATAAATAAAGTAAATAAATTGAAAATTTGCTTATTTCTTTTAGTTTATAACTTACAATTTACGTTTTTACCCATTACCCTTAAAAGCAGTAGATCACTAAATCAAACCACCATGGCCAACCGAGCGATCCACACTCCTTACACTGAGCCCATCTCGTTTGATCGTATGTTTGATCTATTGATTAAGGTCACATTTCGAATGTTTAATCATTTGAAATAGATGACTTATACACCATAAGAACAAGTTCTGTGTATAACAAGCCATGCAGCCAATAGTAGTTTCCTGGAGCCGTAACAAATGGTTTTCAGCATTAATAAAAGCTTACTTAGCATCACTTAACTATGAATATAAGCCCACAGCACGAGAAACTAGCCCAACTTGAAACAAGAACTCAAATGGTTAGAGCACTATAAAAAACCAAAGGACCCAACAGTACTCACAGCCAGCTAAAGTAACTAACATAACAGCCAAAAACGTAACTTATTCAGCACATTTATCAGAAGCATGTCTCTAACATAAAACATTATTGTTAAGGGTATTTACACTAATAAATAGATTAATATCAGTGGTAACAAAAAAAATTTACCATAAACCGTAGTGTAGATTATCATACAGGACACATTGAAGAGTATAGCCTCTAAACGATTAACAAAAGTTTTCGTTTAATATAAAGTCAGACATAACATTATCAGAACTTAAAGGACTTAACTGTAGTCAGGAGCCAGAGCCAGGACTATCATGGGTGCCAACACTATTCATGAATTTAACAAAAGATTTCACACCCTTAGCAAGCACTATTCAATTTAATGCATATCTCTGTAGAGAACTTAAAAGTCCAGAAGAAGTTTTCGTCAATAACCTTTACTTCATAACTTATGATCGACAAACTTTTCCATACCAAGAGCCATCTTGACAAAGCATCATTCGAAATGCTTAAGCTAATGAAGTACATTGATGCCTAAATATTTCCAATCCCTACATACGAATCCTATCATTAGAGTCTGACCGTCTTATGAATAGGACATATAATAGAGGATTGTGGACGTATGAGGGTGGGTACATCAAGGATTTGCACTTCTTGACGATGATCAGTCACCTGAGCGGAGGAATACTATGTAAAGTCACTCGTTGAAGAGGACGAGTTCGTAAGGGAGCAGAATGAGCAGGTGCAATGTCATGACCAACCGAGCAACGAAAAATGTCTTACTTGATTTGAATATATTTTGAGATAGACATCAGAATTAAATTATTAATAGCTTTTAAAGTGTTACATAAAATTGTTAAGGAACTAAATGCGACAAATATCAGGTTAATTAATAACAAAGAAAACATTACTATTCAGCTGGATAAACGATCACATTCTCGAGACACAACAACAAACAACAACAACAAAACAAGCAACAACAACAATAACAGTCAACATTGAAACTGGTTCAGATAGCAGTATGTATCATATAATTTTAAACGTAACATTGTTTTCACATTAATAAAGCTAACATATCATCATGTGGACTAAGAAAATAATGTACAACGACGAATCTATGACGAATAAACAAGAGACTAACCGTTAACAAAGTTCGAATACAACATCTATAACAGACAGAAAAAAGTACCTAAACACAGACGTACAAGAAACGTAACCTATTCACATTTTTCAAGCATATCTCTTAACATATTAACGTAATTTTTGGTTGTGCTAGTAAATCTTTAAAAAATGGGATATGATTTCAATTAATACTTGTAGGCACAATTATCATACAGACCAAATCGTCAATACATGTAAACAATAACAAAGGTTTTATACGTCAAACATAACACAAAATAGTGTCTTTATATACTAACCATTGAATATATGTCTTACACCAACAAGCTTTAGCGTCAATGTAAAGCGTGACAACATAGTCTTAAGCCGCAAACTAAAAATATAATGTCCAACGACAAACAACCTAACATACCTCGCGTAGGAATAATCAGCTAACCTGAAATTCCCTACTTATCAAAGGTAAAGTACTAACAGGACGTACAAAACCTAATGTATTCCTGCTTCCCCACTTTGTCTCTCATCGCACAGCAACAGGTAAAACCGCATAAACTCTCAACAAAATCCCTATCTAACAAACTGACCAATCTACTCGAAAAGAAATTAACCAAACATCTCGCGAACTACGAATGTAAACCATCTTCATCAAAGTCACTCGTTTTAAGTTATAGAACATCAGCAATTGAACGTCTATGAATAAGCATTAAGACAGTAGCAAAAATAGATCCTAGGCAAACTACATTACCAACAAAAACGTTCTATAAATCTAGGCTCACGTTTTCTAACACATCATGTACGACGCAGGTTAACAAAGTAAAATAAAATGTTCTTACAAAAACTCATCATTCTCTAACAAACAGTGTTATTTTCACATTGCCATAGTAATATTTAACACATAACGTACCTAACTACGAATAAACAGTTTTCATTAATCAAGAGTATCGTGAACACAGCCACACAATAACCATCGAGAGAAAAACCAGGGAGGATTGTGGCTCCCATGTAACACCTAACGCTTTCATGAGCGTAACATGAAATATTTTTATCCCTCTACCCGTATTTATAGACCCCGCACACACTATTCGCGAAAAAATATTCAGTTTTCAAAACTGTTAGGATTAAGCAACAGCGCATCATACAGCAGTGATTAGGCAGCACTGTAACTACTTACTTGGAGGATCACCCAGAGAGATGCACGAAGACCCATATCTCGGGGTAACCTGAAGAGGGTGTAAGCGGCGTAAGGCGCCAACACCGTGTTGGCTTGAGCCCTGTATTAACAGAAGACGTATATCTAACAACAATGCCCTTATAACAAAGATGCGACATCAATCTATGCAGAACAAGGACACCAAGCATCTCGAACACTCTATGAATTAACAACCATCTTCATCAAAAGTGACCCACTCGTTATTGAGTATAACATTATTGATTTGAAACTTATGAATAACATAGGACATTAGCAAATATCTATGGCAAACCTAACATTACCCAACAAAAGTTATCCTGGCCCTACTCTCTATCAATGTTAATTTCATATTAACACAGTAATATTTAGTTTAGAAAACTCATCATTTCTCTAACAAAATCAGTTATTTCCACATTGTCATAGTAATATTAACATAACAGTACCAATAACTACGAATAAAACAGTTCTCTCTCTCAATCAAGAGATCTAAAGCACACATAGCCTTCCGAGAGAAAACCCAGGCGGATGCGACCCTTGTAACACCTAACGCTTTCATGTGGTAACATGAAATATTTTTTTCCTTAACCCTATTTTAGACAAGCTGGTATTGAAATATACACTTTCAAAACTGTTAGATTAAGCAACAGCGCATCATACAGAGCGATTTGGCATTACTGTATGCACTGTAGCATACTTTGCAGATCACCCAGAGAGATGCACGAAGACCCATTCGAGGTACCCTGAAGAGGGAGTACAAGTTAAAGGGCACACCTCTTTGCCTGAGCCCTTATGTAACAGGTAAAGACGTATTATCTAAAAAATCCCTTAACAAAGTGATCAATCTATCCAAAGATACCAGCATCTCGACCTATGAATTGACACTATTCTTCATCAAAGTGTCACACGTCTCTAGTATAAGTTTTCATTTTGAACTATGAATAAACGTAGACATTAGCAAAATTCTTCGGCCAACCTGACATTACTCAACAAAACTTAACGCTAGGGCTCGCGTTTTCATAACAGCATCCATTCAGTCCAGGTAACCACCAGTAATTATCGTTACAAAACAACTCTAGTCACTTTCTCTACCAAATCAGTGTTAAATTTCACAATGTCATAGTAATATTACATCACGCGTACCTCACTTACGAATAAACAGGTTTCCTTAACGCGAAGCGATCTAAAAACACACCAACCTCCCAGAGAGAGAAACCCAGAGGAGTTGCGCCCCCCTGACAAGGGTGGGCAATCTTGAGGGAGGGATTCACCCGAAGGGTGTAAGCGCGCGGCGTCTCTAGTCCTCAGCCCGAAGACGACTGAGGCCTTACCCCTCCTTCGGAGGCAGGAGTAATGCCCATATACACCCCTTCGGGGGGTGACCCCCCTCTCAGGTTCACAGACTTTCGTGGGGGGCGCATCCCTCCTGGGTTTTCTTTCGGGAGGTGGTGTGTTGCTTTAGATTCCTCTTGGTTAATGAAAACCGTTCCTATCTCGTAAGTTAGGTACAGTCGTATGTTAGTAAATCATTACTATGACGGGTGAACTGTTAACATTAACACTGGTATTTGGTAAGAGAAATGATGAGTCTTTGTAAGAGATTACTGTGTTACCTACGATGATGTGGTTTAGCACGCGGAGCCTATTGGTTAATTTTTTTTGGAGCCGAGAGTATGTCGAGGTTTGACCGAGAATTTTTTCTAATGTCTACGTTATTATAGTTCAAATGCATGTTATACTTAGAGACGTGTGACACTTTTGTTGATGAATGGGATAAGTGTCAATTCACCCTAGTCGAATTGGGGCATGCTCTGGGTATCTTGTGATAGATTGATCACTTGTTAAGGGGATTTGTTAGATAATGAACGTCTTACCCTGTCTGAACATAGTAGGGCTCAGGCCAAGGAGGGCTGTTGCCCTTACCGGCTTACACCCTCTGTTCAGGGTACCGTTGCCCGAGATGGGTCTTCGCGC
This sequence comes from Trachelipus rathkii, assembly GCA_015478945.1. Taxonomy (NCBI): domain Eukaryota; kingdom Metazoa; phylum Arthropoda; class Malacostraca; order Isopoda; family Trachelipodidae; genus Trachelipus; species Trachelipus rathkii. The sequence continues at coordinate 30,137 of JABUQX010018204.1, forward strand.
GTCTCTCTGGGGGATGGATCTCCAAGTTGTGCTTACAGTGCTTACAGTCCTATCAAATCGCCTCTGTATATATGATTGCGCTGTGCTTATCAACAGTTTTGAAATGATATTTTCTGAAAGGGGGGCGGGATCTAAAAAATAGGGTAAGGATAAAAAATATTTCATGTTACCCCTTGAAAGCGTTAGGTGTTACAAGGAGGCCATCCCCCTGGGTTTTCTCTCGTGAGGTGATGGTGTGTTGCTTTAGATACCCTCCTGTATTAATGAAAACTGTTTATTCGTAATTAGGTACGTTATGTTTAAATATTTACTATGACTAAAAAATGTGAAAAAACACTGATTTGTTAGGAGAAATGATGAGTTTTTGTAAGATTTACTGTGTTAATTGACGATGATGGTTAGAGACCGTGAGCCTTAGATAGTTCTCTCTGTTCGTAATGTGGTAATGTTAGGTTTGGCCATGAGAAATTTTGCTAATGTCTATGTTGTATTCATTAGTCAAAATTGATGTTGATACTCAAAGAAGTCGACACTTTGATGAAGGATGGTGTTTAATCTCCATCAGGTCGAGATAGCTGGTATCTTGTAGTTGAGTTTGATCACTTTGTTAAGGGATTTGGTTAGATAATACGTCTTACCTGTTAACCAAATAACGCGCGCTCCAGCCCAAAGAGGCGTGTGGCCCTTTTACCGCTTACGACCCTGCGTTCAGCAAGGTTTAACCCCGAGATGGGTCTTCGTTGCATCTCTCTGGGTGATCTCCAAGTAGGGCTTACAGTGCTATCAAATCGCCTCGTATGATGCGTTGTTGCTTAATCTAACAGTTTGAAATTGATATTTTCTGAAACGGGGGCGGGGTCTAAAAGAGAGTGTTGTAAGGATAAAAATATTTTCATTGTTACGCTCATGAAAGCGTTAGTGTTACCAGTGGAGCACATCCTCCCCTGTGGTTTTCTCTCGGGTAAGGTTATGTGGTTGCTTGAGATACTCTTGATTAATTTAAAACGTGTTTCTAAGTTAGGTACGTGTATGTTAAGTATGTACGTATCAGACCACTGGATGTGAAAAAAAATCATCTGATTTTTTAACAAGTTATGAGTTTTGTAAGATATTACTTCGTTAACTGACGATGATGGTTAGAAACGTGAGCCTAGATTGTAAAGAGTTTTGTTTGGCTATGTTATGTTTGCCCTAGAATTTTGCCTATGTCTATGGCTTATTCATAGGTTCAATTGACTTGTTATACTCAAAAACGGAGTGGACCTTGATGAAGATGGTGTTAATTCTTGATTTCCACGAAAGTTGTATCTCTCTCGTATAGATTTCCACTATGGTTGAGGGGATTGTGTTAGGATGATGCGGGTCTAACCTGTATCTCGCCGATATGCTCGAGAGGAAAAAGTGGGGAGATCGAGTTGTATTAACCTATTACTACTTTACCTGTTGATAAGTAGGAGAATTTTCAGGATGTTAGCTGATTATTTCATACGCGATTGTACTGTGTAAGTCCATGCATTACTGTACATGTGAATGATGTCTTAGTTCGGTTAAGATATGTTTAGCTTTATTGACGCTAAAGCTTTGTTGGTTAACCATATATTCAATGGTTAGTATATAGAGAAAACTTATTCTTTGTGTTATGTTTGGATAAAACTTGTTCATTTTTACAATTATCGCTATTTTGAGGTTATTTGACAAGATTATGATGAAATAATTGTTTAAATATTACTATGTCAATGTAAAAATTAACGTAAATATGTTAGAGATATTCGCTTGTAAAAGAGATGATGAAATAGGTTACGTTTTGTAGCTAATGATGATATATTTACTCCTGTTAAGTATGGAACTTTGGTTAATGTTAAGTGTTTTATCTCGTCATAGATTCGCGTTTGTACAATTATTTCTCTTAGTCCCACATGATGCTATGTTAGCTTTGATTAATGTGAACAACCAATTGTTACAGAGTAGCCATATATTTCGTTGGTTGGCCTATATTAAAGAAACGTATTTATGGACTGTTATTGTTTGTGTTTGGTTGTTGTTGTTGTTTGTTTGTTGTTGTTGGTTGTTGTCTAACGAGAATATATTACCCCTTTTGAACTGATATGTCGTTCGGCATTGCGGTATTCTATGTCATTTACCTTTTCTTCTGATTGGTTGGAGTAAGACAAGAATCTTCCGTTACCTTTTAGATCTGTTTAATACATCCAAAGATGGTCGGGATCAGAAGACCATTTTTTCGGTTGTGTTGGTAAGGTGAGTTGACCTCTCGACTTACTACTCCCTACGATGATGTCCTCTTTACGGGAGGACCTGTACAATAGTATTTCACTCAGGTGACTGACATCCGTCAAAAAGCTCTCGAAATTGATTCAAATCCCTCATACGTATCCTATTCATAGTCTATTACCAAGACTTAGACTATGATAGGTTCGTATGAGGGTTGGAAGAGACTATACCGCATCAATGACTTCTTAATTAGCAAGCATGATCGAATGAGTTCAAGATCTCTTGGTGTCATGGGATTAAAAGTTTTCATCAATAACCTGTATGAAGGTCATGTTTTCATTGGAATGAAAACTTCTTCCATGGTACTATTAAGTTTCTCTACAGAGATATGCATTAAATGGGATTAGTTGCTGTAGGTTGTGTTATTGAATCATTTGTTCATGTTCAGCAGTTTGTTATTCTTGCTGTTAAGATGGCCTGGTTTGCTTGGCTGTACATCTATATTCTTAGTCTGATAATGGTTATAGTTGACTTTCATTAATATCGAAACTTTGTTACTCCTAGAAGTATACATACAATGAGGGTCCTGTTATGATAATTTACACACGAGTCATAGGTAAATTTTTGTTTACATAGATTACCATGTTAATGTAAATTAACATTGTTATGTTAAGAGACATGCTTGATAAGAGTGGTGAATAAGTTACTGTTTTTGAGGACTGTTATGTTATGGTTACGTTTACTCAGAGGTGTTAAGTTGATGCTGCCTACACTTTGTTAATGTTAAACCGTTTATTTCTTGTTTAAGATGGGGCTAGTTTCTCGTTGGGGTTATATTCATAGTTCAGATGAGGCTAAGTAAGCTTTTATTAATGTGGAAACTTGGTTACGTCAGCATAATATTGGCTGATGCTGGCTGTATAAGACACTTATTTGCCTAGAGTATGTTATGTTTATTCAAAATGATACTCGAAATGTGACCTAAATCAATAGATTAAGGTAGATCCACAGCATGGTCAGGAGGGAGGGTTGGGGAGATCTGGTTGGGATGGATTTCGATTTTAGTGTGATTTATACATGCTCCACGCACTCTAATGACCATTCAAATTTTTTAGTTTATAAACATATAAAGAATAAGGAAATTTATTTGTGTTATTTTATTTATTTATATTTTTTTATTTTTATTTCTTTGAATGGTTCTGAAACCATTATTTCGAAATCTTACGGACCCAATAACATATATAAGGACACCAATATTGCATCATTACACAAATATTTAATAACTCGCACCGCCACCGGAGCCAGCACCGGTGCAATTGTCAACTCCTACTCTCTGAGTCAGACTCCTCTTCATTCTTTCCCTCTTTGTATTCTTCCATAGTCCATCCTCTCTACATTCTCCCTCGCCAGTCTCTTGTTTCTGCACTCTTGCTCTTTTTTTCAGTCGGGACGCCCCAATGGGGGGTCGGGGTCCTAGACGCCCTACACGGACTTATAACCATCATATTCGAACTCTACGCACTCGATAAACCCTTTATAGACACCGAACATTGCATTGTTATCATGACATGTTTTTTACTAAACCTCAGCACCGCACCGGTTCCAGCACCAGTGTCTGTGCCTACTCCTCAGCTCCTCATCTCTTCATTCTTCTTTTCCCTTCCTTGCCCCTAACCTTCTCCATTTCCCTCCTCAATCATTCTGCTTTGCTGTCTTCCTTTTTTCTTCGTTCTTCTTCCTCTGTTTTGCTTCCATCATTTCTTCTCTTTTTTTTCAAATGTGGAACCCCCCTCCGGTTGGGGTCCCTGCGACTCAGAAGTGAATTCCTACTCCCATCTCCGTCGCAAGACCCGCGCTGTCGCGTGCCGCCTCTATTCCTGTCTCCAAATTTCATTCTTCTACGATTCATTTTTACCATTTTTTGCTCTGGGGCCAAGGTGACATTGCAGCGTCCCCCCGCCTCCCCTACCCGCGGAGGGACGCCAGCAGGAACGTAATCTCATCTTCCGACCCGAGTATTCATCAATCGATCATCATATAACTCCACATTTCCAAACTTTAAGCCCCGATACGTTAAGCTCATAACTAGCGGTTTTCATGAGACGAAATCTTGACCTTGAAAGCTAAAGGGGGCAAAACACCCGCTTAGGGGAGTTTAAACCTCACGTGAGACACCCAAAACGTCGGCCAGGATCAGATTTACTCACTCACAATAAATCATATACCAAGTTTTGAAGGGCGATAGAGTCCTATCCCTTACATATCAAGACCGAGCAAGCCATCGTGCACAAGCTTACACAGAGCCGAAGCACGACAGGCGGAGCGGATGCCCCACAGGTGCGGCGCCCCGAGCATGCCGATCGCGGTGCGGTGCGGTTTTTACCGAACTTCGGAGTCGCAGAAGCAGACGCAGAAGGGTTTAAAAAAAACTCAGAAGTGTTTCCTTCGGAATTTGCTACAAGGACAACAAACACCACCCACCCCCATTCCTTGCAGAATGTAATAATTAATGACTATAATAATGTGTTTGTGTGCAACTATGCAGCACGCAGCGTGAACTCCAGTCCTGTGTCTGTCGGATCAAACAGTTACC
>JABUQX010018205.1:0-17854 GCA_015478945.1 Trachelipus rathkii
AAAAAAAAAAAAATTTTTTTTTTTTTTTTTAAAAATTAAAAAAAAAAAAAAAAAAAAAAAAAAAAAAAAAAAAGAATAACAAAAAAAAAAAAAAAAAAAATTTTAAAATTTTTTTAATCTTTTTATATTTGTTTTTTACCAATATCTGCTTAAAAAATTGTTCCTATTTTTTCACGACACACCCAATACAAGAACTAGTATAATTTGTTAATAGATCAGTAAATCAAAAACATCCACCGCATCCCCCCCCAGCCCCCCTCAAAACCCTGGATCTTTGGCATTTTTGTGGTAGATCTATTGATCTATGACTAATTTTATTCAAAATCAAGAACAGTTCATACTTTTCGCCGTTTCGGATGTAAGGTCACTTTTTAAAGTAAACCCGAAAATAACCATAGAATTAAGATTCATTAATACTGTACTACACGAAATATGGCAAAATCGTTGTCTGGCAAAAGTGATTTAACATCTAATACATACCCGGCTAATATGTCATGAATCTGAAACTAAAGCAATATAATGATACAACGACAAAGCCTCCTAACACGCTCTTTTTTTTTGTTAAGCCACGAAATAAATCTAACACATTATCAAGTTCCTATACTCAACAAACAGTAAATAGAAAAAAACACTGAAGTAGCGCGCAAAGCTAACCTGACTCAAAACTTACATGATTTTTCTGACATCAATCAGGTATTTTATTCACATTAACATAGTAATAAATTTAACAAAATTTGAACATAACATTGTTTAATTGATCTTTACGTCATATGTGATTGTGATGCTACCCCCGTAACAAGTTTTCACATCAATGTTATAATAAAGCACAACATAGGCATCAACTATTACAAAAATGTATGAATACAACGACTAACCTAAAAATTACTTATGCCTGAATTAAACTGGGGTTAACATTAACATGAACAGAAATACAAAGTTCCCAAGCTTAAAACGCAGTAACCCCGTAACTAACATAGTCCATACCAAAAACGTAAACCTCATTCACCATTTTCTCAAAACATTCATTCAAATATCTTGCCAATTCATTAACGATAGTAACATTGACAAAATTTATTCATAAACCTAACCTATTATCATACTGGAACCATACGAATAATGCTAATCGACAAATCTTTTCACATGATTAATCTCTATATCATAATTATGAACTTAAAGAACTTATAATATACTAACGACAAAACCTAACAGCTTAAGCACGAAACTAAAGTCCTGAACAATTTAACAAAGTTCTCAGACATTAACAACAGGTAAAGTAACTACCTTTGAGTGCAAACGAACCTACTCACACTTTTTCTACATATCATGGATATTTTTACATAACATGAGTATATTTAACCAAAATTTATCATACCATAACTAATTATCATATCTGTCAATGAATATATGCAACGAACAACGTTTTCACTCAATAAAGCAAATTTTATAGCGATCAACTGAACTACAATATACATCACAATGGACAAAAACCTAACATATCTTTTACAGATTCAATTAAAAACACGCTAACATAACAAATTCCCATACTTTGAACAACAGTAAAGCTAACAACATATTGCAACAGAATACAAAACAGTATACGAAGCTAGATCGGTAAATATTCATGTAACAACACATTCATAGTATTTGCGCATTGTGTTTGTTTTATTTATTTATTTATTTATTATTTTAATTTCCATTCTTTAAAACTTTTTGTTTTTAAAAAACTTATTTATTTTTATTTCACTTTCTTTAAACTTTTCATAAATAAAAAAAACTTACTTTGTTTTTTTTTTCTTATTTCTTAAAATTTTTTATTTTTCCAAAATTTTCCTTGGTATATTTTTTAACGTAAAAAATTACATTTTACCATACAAAAGGCAGTAAGTAAATCAGTGTGAATCAGTAAATCAACCCATCCATCCCCGATGTCCCCTATAAAGGAATCCCGTCTATGGTATATTGACTATTGATCTTACTCAATGACTCGTTCAGCAATTGAGCGCTATTGATTCAAGTTTTTTTGCAGATCATTTTGGATAAAACATAGCATAAAAAAATTTTCTTTTATACTAACCCTCGAATATATGTTGACATAACAACAGTTTCACATCAATAACGCTAAGGATAATACACCCTGGGTAAATATAGCCTAAGGAAATATATTCAAACTCAACAACTAAATCTAGGCTCTGATTGCCATTGCGGTGGTAAACGAGTGTAATTTTTATATAACAATAATTTGTACATATGAAAAGAGCAATACATAAGTATATTAAAAACAACGTTTATTTTAAATAGATTAATTCATCTAATCATAAGACAGAGGATTCTGTATAATGATCATGTTCTATATATTCTCCAGAGATTCAACATCATCTGAATGATAGTACATATAAATTACGCCTGAGCAACAATCCATTCTCGGCGATATAACGGTTCATTAGCAAGTCATTCGCGCAGCCATAAAAGTAAAAACTTATCAATGTGTAGTTATCAGCACTATTCCTGTTTACCACCCTATCATGTGGTAAACCGCATGTTACAGTGTAAATATTTAATTCGTCGTATGAGCTAATCAAATATATTTCTCCCAACTTGCCCTCTTTAAGATTTTATCATTATAGAGCTGTAATACATTCAGATGACTGAACAGTGAAACCTATACACGTCCGCATGAATGTGACAGCATCGAGATTTCCAATTAGTGCTTTACATCAACACTCTACCATTATCAGATGCGTAAAAACAACCGCTATCTATATAAACCTCCACACTTCACCTCTGATAGATATCCCCAGAGGCATGCATCAGATTCACACCATACTAGCATTACCCAAGCTATCTGTGGCGTATCTATAATCTGAGGAATTCTTCAATCGAAATGAATAAAGGTCTTTATTTGCACCTCACGAAGAAATACAGAATAATCGCATCTCATTCATTTACGAAAAAATATAATGACACATCGTTGTATTACGAATGTCATCAAAGATCACTAACCTGCTTAGGAGCAGAATGAGACCTCATCATACCAGCACAGCGAAAAATGTTCTACTGACGAAATTTGTGTGTATAAACAGACAAAAAAAATAAGGATTTCTTTCTATGGAATCAGAAAAAAGTAAACAAGTATACGACAGTACGAACGAACATTAGCTCAAATAATTCCAATGTACAGCTCTATACCAACCGTTTTCTGTTCTGTTTCTATTTATGTTCGCTTACATTCATTCATTCTGTCGTTTTGTATTTTCAGAACCCATGTCTTACGCAGCAAATCTTCAACTTGTATTGTATTTCTGTTCATATGTTAAGATTACAAGTCTAAAATTGCTCAAAACTCCTTCCATTTGACATAAGCAATACCTATGATTTGTGATTCATTTTCTAAACATTACGCAATAACATTTCCGATAATTGGCAGTCAATAAAACAAATTTAATTAAAAGCATTATTAAAATATAGTTTTATTTGATTTTATTTACTAAATTAATTCTTCGAATTTTATTCTTCCTATTTAGGATTATTTAAATATTATATCTATATATATATATAATAATATAATATTAAATAATATATTAATTATATATATATATTATATTACTATTATATATATATATATATGTAATTAGTATTAATAATATCAGATATATATATATTATATAAATATAGATTAATATATATATATATATATTATATATATATTTATACTATATATATAATATATTTAATATATATATAAATATATATATAATATATACTATATACGTATGTTTTATATATATTATATTAATATAATATATAGTAATATATTATATATAATATATATAATTATGTAATATATTTACATATTATATGATATATATATATCAATATAATATATATATTAATATATATATTAGTTGTATAAATAATTATATGAATATAATAATAATATAATTAGTATTTTATATATATTAATATTAATATTAATTATATAATTATTAATTTAATTTATATTATTAATTATATATATATAATTATATATATTTATTATTTATTATATTATATTATGTTATATAATATTTTTGATGTTATTTTGACTATAATTTTTTATATGAAATTTAATATATAGATATTATATTAAAAAAACTAATTAATTATTTTAATTTTATCTAATTTATTTTTTATTTAAGACAAATTTTTCTAATATTTTTGATGTTCCTTATTTTATTATTATATATAACTATTAAAAATTATTCTTTTTAAACACCCTATTAAAAACAAGTATAATTGATAATCAGTAAATCAACCACCCACCTCATCCTCCTTTTCTCATACTCTCTACCCTCGCACCTTCTATATCTATTATTCTATGCTCAAATACACAAAGACTATTAGTTTGGGGTATATATGAAATTTAGTAAGACATGTTGGATTGGAACGAACTAATTTTTTTCCCATTTTGTTATGATTGTTTCAGGTAAAACCAATTAACTTCGCTATTTTCATACTACTTATAAAAGGGATTCCTTTTTCCTGATGTAAATTATTAATATCACACTTGAGAACGAATCGGACCCTTGCGGTGAAGATCCGGAATTAGATTCTTCCTTACAATCATTTTATTACGATATGGCTACTATTTTTCTGCTATTACTCTTGCTATAATTCCTACGATATAATAGCTATTTAGAAGAATCATCTCGTCTATTCCTCATGAAAAAATAATACTTTTTGGGGGGCAGAAAATCGTAGACTTTTAGAGCGATGTTCATTTTATAAAACTGATTTCCTTTTTCGGATTTAGGTCTAAATAGCTAATCCAAAAAGAGGAGACCTAAATTGATGACATATCTTTGCTTTTTCAGTCGAATATAAGCTGAATAATGTTTATCTTCATAAATGGCCTGTTGTGATGACTATTATTATTAGGAATATAATTATTATCCTCTGTTTATAATTTTAGTTGCCTTCTGAATAAAAGGTTTCATCCCTTACTTTCAACAATTTTAAAAAGCACGGTTGATGCTTATAATTATATTATTGAACAAAAACACAATAAATTAATTATTATTAATGGAAAACATTAATTAGTGAATAAATTTTTTAGTTTTAAAATTAATGAAAAATAAATAGATATAATAATTAACTTATATATTATTTAATATTAATTTTTTATTATTAAGTACTGATTAAATAAATATATATATATAATTAATTATAATTATATTATATATTATATATTATAAATATATTAAAATTTATATATATATATATATATTTTATCCATTGGATGTATGTCTTTATGGAATATTCGAAAACCGAGTTTGAGGAGATGTCGGCGCATTTGCAAAGGCATTTATTAACTGAGTGGCATGAAACTAATTATGATTTGCATTCACTTGAACATGCCTTGATTAGTGAGGATATTTCGGAGTTTCTTTGATATGTCTTTAAACTATTTATTTCTTCCTTGGTAAGTGATATGTTTACTCATTTACATTACATTCACTCATTATATTCACACTACACATTACGCGCTATTTATATATTTTACATAATATATTATAATATTAACTTAATATATTTGTATAATATTATTAGTAAATCATTTCTTTATAAATTTAGTAATAAGTTTCTTCTTCATATATAGACTTTATATAAATATATATATATGTATATTATAAATAGTGAGTTTAATAATAAAAAATATATAATATATTATATATATATAGTTTTTATATAATTATATATTTACTATTTAACATAACTCTTTATTCCAGCACGAATAATTGTCAAACTTTATACTTTAACTTATACAAAATACTCTGTGAAAATGACTAGACAAGAAGAAATGTTTATATATACATTAAGTTTGTGTGTTCTCTAGTAAGGCTTCCAGAGTTAAATTAAGATTGCGATACAGCATCATAGGTTCTTAAGCTTACACTAATTACACATAATTATTTCTCATTAGCAATACAAGTTTTAAAAAAAGCTTGGGACAAAAAAACCATTACGAGCATGCAAAATGTGCGTAACTAATATCATTTTGAAGAAATTATCATACTATTTAGACATTTTTTTTAAGTTCTTTATGTTTATTTTATATTATTTTCATTAAACTTATCTTCCTTATCTCTTTGTACATACATTTTTTGATTGTTTTAAATTTAGAGTATACGAAGAAACTATCTTTATTGCCCATTCCTTTTTGCCATTAATTACAAAAGCACAACGATAAAATTTGATAATGCGATTTAAAAATGATTAATAAAGTGCTAGGTCAGCTTCAAGGCAACCAACCACGAGGAGATGATTTTTATCCCTGATGCTATAGAAACTGAACGCAGATACTGGTTTGAACATAATATAATAATCACACTGGGCGAAAATCCTTTGCATGCCTTTATAAAGCCTAAAAAGTATGCCTTTCATGCCTTTTCATATTTAAACACTATAGAAATAACTGAAGCATGTAATGATCTTAATTGAAAGACTTGATAGTACGCGAAATCCGAAACGCAAATTTGCACATTATAATAGTTATAAAAAGTATTTTACTAAAAATAGTAAGATATATACTCCCGGACTTAGTTAATGAGTCTTGTCTGCAGTTTACATGGGAATTGTCCAACGGGAGACTTGAATACATAATAACAATTTCTGATTAAAATTATTTATATTTAATCTTGTTAAAAACAAAAATGCATCTCACCCGAAGTATGTCTATGGGGCCGGTAACCCCCGACTCGTGACTCCTAATGAAAATTTTAATTGAAATTAAATTATTTTAATCATATACATAATATTTTCAATGCTTGCTTCACCATTTGGTAACCCTGCTAATCAATTTTTCATTGGTAGTATGTTTTTTTTTTTTTTTTACTATTAATTTGCTTCCTTTTCATCTTAAATTTTTTCCAACAAATTTGCTGTTGCGCGCTACAGAAGGCCGGTCTTTAATCTAATCCATTATTCCTGATTGTATTTATTTGCGACTAGCGTAGTGTTATTCTTTATAGTAGGTAAAAAATCTCCTTGATTGACGTGAAGTTGACTTATTCCAAGTGCTAAAGGCATTATACATATAATTAAAAAATAGAAACATGAAGGATTCTCATTTCTATGTCTAATAATTTATTATTAGATCTTTAACTATATGGTGACATAATTGCGATAGGATGTTCTGATCAATAGGAGATGAGTCCTACGGTTCTCATATCTCAACTATATTTATTTAAATCGATTTCGTCATAAGGTTTCCTTTCATATGTTTCTGATTTGAGTAGAATAAACAGTCAGTTTCATTATCCAAAAATTTTTTATATTAATATTTGAAGAGTTAATTTACGGTCTGTGGTTAAGACTTTTTTTCCACTGAACCGATTCTAATATAAATTATATAATAATGGTTAGCACTAATGCTTGTTCGAAGGATAACAGAAAATATGAACCTCTTCGGTTCTAGTAAATGATGAACATATATATTTTTTTAAAGCTAAAAAAGCATATGAGAGAGAGAGAATGAGGTAGAGATGAATTTGAGAGAGTAAGATAGATTGAGATGAGATGAAGATTAGAGAGTAAGATAGAGATTGAGAGAGAGAGAGAGAGATAAGAGAGAGAGATAGAGATGATGAAATTTATCAGCCTTAAGAATATTATTAAATTATTTTAAAAATAATAAATTAATGTAAGTAACAAAACTAAAATAATATATAATAATTATAATAATAATAATTTTAATATAACAGTAATATATTAATAATAATAATTTATATAAATAATAATAATAATGAATCAATAATATTAATATACTAATATTTCTTAATTAAATAAAATATTATTTATATACAATAATTTTAATTTAATAATAAATATAATAATAATAATAATACATATAATATAATAAAATTATAATTTAAATAAATATAATTTTAATAACTAATTAAAAGATTCCAACATTATAACATTTAAGTATCATTATAAAAGCTACTATAAATAATGCACATCTATACATATGATAATATGCTATTCTTTACTAGCATATTATTAGTAATAAACCTATAATAGTTTTTCGGCCGTTTTAATTCGTTTATAAATGGAGCTATTCTTTATGTATATTTTCAGAACAAAATGTGAAATCTAGAGGAAGAGGGGGTCTTGAAACTGGTAAATAGGTTTGGCTTCATTTATGTATTGCAGTGAATGGGTGGGTAGGTTTGTGTTGGTTAGGTGTATTTTGAGTGAAGCACAAAGTCTGCTGTTCGAATTTAGTTTGAATGTGACCTATTATTTCACCTATATACTTAGGAAAGTTAGTACTATATATACATCTTTACAGATCGTGTATCTTTAAATATTATAATATTAAATATATTCACTAAATGTGATCTTTATATATAAACAATTTACTATATTTTATAAAATTTAATATCAGCAAATTTATTATCTATATTATATTTTATAATTAGTCTTATTGAAATTTTTTGCTAATATATACAATTACCATTAAGGAAATCTTTGACGTAGTTAAACAACTATATGCGGTGTAATACTTCGCACTCAAAAACTGCTTTTAACAGAATGTGACTATATAATTATTTTTTTTCCGGGTATTTTATACTTTTGATATTGGAGGTAATTCCTTTGTTTTTAAAGTGCTCAGGCAGTAGAGATAATGTACTTTTATAACATTTTAATGATCCAAAAGGTCTTTAGTTCAACTATAGGGGCTTAAGTCTTTCTATTCACTTAGTCTTCAGATTCACTTAAGGTACTTTAAACAGAATTATTACCGAATAAACTAGTATGAGTAATTACCATTACTCGCAGGTGGTAGATTTCAAACTCATGGGCATTATCTCTTACTCCTATCACGAGTTACACTACGGGTCGACTCGATAATTAAATTTTCACATATGCAATAAATCTACTTTAATAATATAATATATATCTAAGCAAACTACTACAATATATATCCTACAAGTAAATTATAAATTATTATATATATTCATGCTTACATTTTTATAACTACATATCTTACACTTCTAAAATACTTAATAATATATTTTCAATATACATATTATCAATATAAAAAAATAAAGTATTTAGAATGCCTCGCGTTTCTCAGTAGACCTTCCTTCTGATTAAATTTCATTTGATTTTCCTCTATCTGATTTAATTATATTTACATTTATTATTATTTATTCCTTTATATAATTATATATATTAACCGTTTTTATAATTATTATTAATGATTAATATATATTAATAGTTTTTCAGATTTTACAAATAGACTTTTTATTATATATCATATTTATTTTATATTAGATTCATAAATAGAATATGTATTTAATATTGTTTAATATTGACCTTTCTTTACTAGCAGGCACAAAACTATTAATGCTCCCATATCCGCCCACAATAAAGCGAGTTCTTATTAACATATAACTAACAAACCATTCATATTATCAGGTATACTAAATTTAATAATACATTATAATTATATTAAATTAACATTTAATTGAATTATATATAATAATATTAAACATATATCCTAATCTAGTTTTATATATAATTTTTATCACATATTTCTGAAATCCTAATCTAGTTTTTATTTTACTTTTTACAAAATCTTTATTAGTAAGTCAACGTATATACAGAACAAAAGTGGGGATAATATCCCTTCCTGTGTAACGTCGTTTATTAACTAGTAAAATATTTGCAATACTAGTTTATATTTAACATTTATAAATTTATTTTTATAAGCACTAATTATAAGGTTTAAATTACTGGAGGGAATATTCCTCACATTAAGTTTCTAAATAAGGTCTCTCGGTTCATCTTAGAAAACTCTTTGGAAAAGTTTAAAGATGCGGTGCGGCATGTGCTTACGACGATCTTTATCCACATAACAAGCAAAAGTTTCTTTCAGCGAAAACTTAGCTTCACTGTAGAATATTATTTTTTAAAGCCGTGTAGCCTATCATCAAGTGTTACAAACTCTACCAATTTATCCAATATAACCTTTTCTATCAACTTGAGGAAACCAGATTACATCATAATTGGTTTGTGGTTATTAATATCTGACCAATCTTCGCATTGATCTTTAATTATAGATAGATAGATATATAAATATATAGTCTTTAATCTTTAATTCTTTATTTCGCATACTAAGTACATTATAAAATATAGATAGATAGTCTTTATTTCTTTATTTCGTAAACATAGTACATTATTTAGATAGTAAATTAAATTATTATTATAACGATAATATAGATTAAATAAGTAACTATTTAAAATAATTTTATACACAATCTATTTATTCAACAGAGGACACATATATACAGACATATGTTTAACAAACTTTTAAAACTCGTTATGCATAAGTTACCGGATCTTACCTTAGTTTTTAATGTTAAAAAAAACTTATAATTTATGCATGATTATTTCGCGCAGGAAAATATTCAAAATTAGAGCAAAGGTTTTTATTTCCTTAAAACAAAATTGAATAACATTTTAAGCAAGTTTTTAATAGCATTTTTACGCGTATGATGTTTCCCATACATTTTGAAATATCTTAGCCTATCTAAATTTATAAATATTTCAAACCATCTTTGACAAATTCTTTCTATTGCGAATCTAGACCATAATAACACTGAATATATTGCGCTTTATTTTTATGAAAATTTACATTAATCAACATAATTTTCATTTAACTTAGCTTTGGCTTAACTTAAATCGTATCTTTTCATCATGTTCTACAAGGCAGTACTTTCAGGAATATCGTTTTATATTTTTTTATTCAGATAATAGGGAAAAATATGACATTTTATAAAGTTAGTTTTTCTTTCAATTATAGCTTTGTATATAGCAAATCTTTTATATTAGATTTGATTTAATTCAATTAAAAATAAAATTCAAACTAAAATAACTAATAATAAGTTTATGATAGAAAATCATATTGTTATCAAAGAATTCTTCCTCACTATAATTGACTTTTACAAACCAAAATTCTCTTGCTTTATTAGTTAGTCATAAGATATCATTTTTGAAATATATTTTGATCTGATGTGCTTTTGATTGGAAGATTGGGTTTTTAGATAATCTCTCATTCCAGATTTTATCTTCATATTATTCAATAAAGATTTGATGTCTTTTCACTTTAATAAAGTTATACATTGGTCTGTTTCATTAAACAGTCTAATGCACTCGGAGCAGGATTTTCTTACCTATTATTTCAAGTAT
This sequence comes from Trachelipus rathkii, assembly GCA_015478945.1. Taxonomy (NCBI): domain Eukaryota; kingdom Metazoa; phylum Arthropoda; class Malacostraca; order Isopoda; family Trachelipodidae; genus Trachelipus; species Trachelipus rathkii. The sequence continues at coordinate 11,236 of JABUQX010018205.1, forward strand.
CTTTTCGAAAAGCAAGGGAGGATAAAAAATCAAAATTTCTATCGATGATGCTTGACTTTTAAGCTGAAATACTTTTAAATAGTTAGTTCTTTCTTTTTTCTGTTGTGTCAGCAATTTATCAAATTGTTTTATTTATTCACTTCATTTTATGTGGCTTACTGAACGAGGTTGATTCTGGTGTAATCTTTGCTCCATAATTAGTAGATGTACAGATATGATCCTTAACAAGTACAAAAATCATTTCCAAATTCAGTGATCTAAATCTTCGAAACATTATTTGAAGTTTAAATTACTTCATACAATAATTTGTTTCTTGATCTTTTATAATATACTTTATTCTGCAAAAATATTACATATTATCAAAACTCAAATATTTATAAATGAATCGCATATCTAAATGAATCACCTTATAATTTTGAATTTCACTTTGATTTATCTTTAATATCTCTTTGCGTTTTTCTTTAATTGAAGCGCATCACTTCTATCACCCAAAGGACTAATGACCCTTTGAGAGCCAGTGAGCTTAGATTATCCGAGGTTAATGACGGAGCCTTGTAGAGCCGGGAGCCGGAGGTTACGAGTGAGCGGAGTACAGGAGTCGCGGAGTCATATTACGCAGAGTCACTGCGAGTTTATCCCGACAAGTTTTGGGTGAAACCTAGGCAAGCCGAGAAGGCGGAGGCAAGAATATATATTTTATTGAGGGTATATGGAATATAGCCGGAATAGCTTTCGGTAAGCCGGAGGCTAAAATTTTGAGGTTGCTTGAGAGATCACGGAGCCGGAACCGGTAGCCTGGATGGCCGGAGCCGGACCGGAGCCGGACCCGGAGGCGAATTTTGTAGGGTGTGACTGGTTAGCTTACGGAATTCGGTAGCCGTAAGAGCTTCGAATTTTCGATGGACTTGATATGCTCAGGAGCGGTTTATTATAATAAAATATTATATTTATATATATACGTAAGCACGGAGTCGGAAGCCCTCTAAAAAAGAGTACTGCTTACTGGCTATCACGGTACCACGTACTAAAATTTAATAAGTAATTATTAATTATATTTGATTATTATATAGGTTTATAAATATATATATATTATATAATTAATATATATATTATATAATATATAATATATATATATATATTAGTTATTATAACTATTAGTTACATTGTTATTCTTATATTATATATATATAAGTATTATTATATCTATATGTTTATATATTATATATATATATATTATATATATTAATATTAATCTTAATATATAATTTATTGTAGAAGATATGATCATCACATCTCAAATATTCCTTAGATAGTTCTATATGTTTGGGTACATAATTGAGTTTAAAAGTTAGTTTTTAATTTTAATTTATATAAGCGGATATTAATATTAATATATATATATTATTAATATATATATAATATATATATATATATATATATTATTAAATATATATAATTATATCATATTATTATATAATATATATATATATATATACCATTCTTAAATAAACAATAATAATAGTAATATATAATTATATATATATAATTAATTTGATATATATATTAATCTATTTAATTATACGATATATATATTATATATTATAATATATTATTATTACTATTCTCATTTTTCTAAGCAAATATGCTTATGTTATATTTAATTGTTTCCAAAACTAAAATAGGGTTCTATTACTTCTATATAGGTATACTTATTAAATTATATTTTAGTATTATTAATCAACTTACTTAGAAAAATGTCAACTAAACCAAAATCGAAAATACTTCATGTTAACTTGCTTATATATATTATTTATTTCTATAATGAAAAAAAAATTGTACTTTATATAGTATTTATATTAATATTTATTGAATATAGGTATATCTATTACCCCAATATCTGAAACGTCAGTTCGATCTATAGATTTAAAGAGTTTTTTTTACCAAAACTCCACTCTAATTAATATCTAGTTACTCATGGGGGCCAATACATTTACTACTGGGTAAATATCCTTTAATTCTATAATGTGACATTTTTAAATTCGCATCTCATCCTAACATTGCCTCTTAATTAGTCTTAAAGAGAAGGTGAAAAAAAAAACTGGCCCAGAAGATGAACCTTTACATTAATTGAAACTTTAGACTAAAGTGGATGAATCTATTCTTTCAAATTGTCAAAAACTAATTCTGTTCCTAATGTCAATGATAAAATTTCCTAAACTGTAATTGGATTAATAAATTGCGTATTGTTTATCAAAGATAGATAGACCATTAGGAAAATTTTTTTGCAAGAGGAGGATTTAAAGCACCGTGTGGAGAGCACATGAATCTTTATCGAAACTGGAAGTTCTTTAGATCGGGAAATATATTCGATAGAACGAGCTTCTATAAAGCAGCGGTTTTAAGTCAAAAAAGTTAATGACACTAAAAAATTGCTTAAAGGGAGCTTTCTTGCCATTTTTACAAATTGAGATGCTTATGCAATTGGGTCTCGGATAGGGCTTAAAGTCATATTAATTATTATTTTTGCTATTAATATCGATATGTTTAGAATTAATAACATTAATCACAATATTAAATAATAAACCGTTAGCAGTAAGAAAGATTAACCTAAATTCTCAACATATTTCAAAATCTTTTATTCGATGACTTGAATATTTCTTAGACGTTTTTAATAAAGAATTTCGAAATAATAAGAAGGCTGTATTCTAGTTAGTCACGGGATAGTACGCTATCGAAACATGATCTTAGTACGGATTGGATAAAAGTTATTTAAATAAGGAACAATGAGTTAATTAGCAGGTAAACTATTAAGGATGAGCTGGTTAATTATGTGATTTTATTCATCTCTATATATTAATTGCTGACTGTCACAATTATCAACGCACAATAGGTGTTTGTTGGGATTCTCAGAATAGAACTTGAATTAATATTATTATGTATATAAGCGATCGTATTCGTTTAACGAACAGAGAATATAAGACCTTTTATCTTATAGCACTGATGGTGATAGAGAAGTTTATAATTTTTATTTCTTCTATATTAATTGTGTAGCTTTAAAGCCGACGTGTATATATGCTACTCGCGCTGAATAATTATATTTTAGTCTTAGTAAAAGTTAATTTTATTAAATTTGAATGTGCAATTATGATATCAATAGCAAAAGGCACACGACGAATAAAAACAATATATATATGGATAATAGTATACTAATAGAGTCATAAGGAATAATATGTGTTAGGAGGCTTATGATCGAGATTAGTTATTATATTTGTGTAGATGGAAGATCAATGATCTTTATAAGATTGGCTTTCAGAAAGGCTCTTTTGCTACTTAAATTTTTAGACCAATTTTACGTGGAATTTACTCGCAAATGACACTGATATCGTTTAATTGTACTTTCATTTGACCCCATAATGTTTTGTTAAAATACTACACAAGTCGAAACATTCAAAAAATAATCATATATGAAATATTCTAAACATGTATAGATCCCATTCCCGATTGCTGCTAAGCAAAGAAAAATACATCGGTTTTTTAATTTTTTTATTTCTTTGGGTTTTTTCTTCTTATTCGAGGTCTTAATTAATGCAAATTTGGATGTAATACAAGTCTCATAACTTATTATCTCGATACTCTAAATTAGAGCTTCCATATGAAAATCTTGATATATAATATTCTTTGGAACTTTCGTTCGGAACACGAAGATAAATGTGTTACAAGAGATAAATATTAAATGTAAATGCAATGTTATTCTAATTCTTTATTCCTTTTCATTCATTTTATTTAATTGAGGGTACGTTTTAGTAAGTTTATTTAAATAAAATATTTTATGATTTAATATACTAAGTACATATTATCAAGTTAATATATCAAAATTATATTATACCTTAGCGATTCTTATGTTACTAAAGTATATAAATAACTATATATAGTACACAAAATATATATCCTATTATATACACTACATACTACATCACTTACACACACACCACAATATACTTAAAGAATAGATTTATCAAATACATAAATTTCAATAGAAGATGGAAAGGAAGTTAACTGAAAGCAAATTATTTTTGATCGCCATCTTTGTTGGTAGCCACATTTTCAGTGATCCATTCCTCATAACTAGTGAAAAGATCTGACCAGATGTAGATAGCTCAGCTGTTCTTATGTGATACATAAAGGTACTTTTACACGATGATCATAATAATATTAATATCTTTATCTAGAGTAAATATCTTAGGAGTCCGGAGTTCACATGAATAGTATCAGCAGGTTTTCAGGGAATCCTTAACTTGTGGTAATATCCTTGTTCAGATGAAAAGGTAAAATTTTATCTAATTGGAGCATTGAGAGAGACATAGCGAAACTTAGAAAAAAATATCACTGATATACTCTTAAATAAGAAACTCATTTTTATTTAAACCTAATCTTTTGAAAATATAATCAATTATAGAATTCTTATACAAGGTAACTTAGATGAAATGATAATATTGAATTAACTCTTTGTAAATCATCCAATTATAATTAACAGTTAATTAATAGTATGAATTTATTCTCTATTTATATCTCATAAAATTTTCAAGATGCTGAGATTACGACAAATTTCAGCTTCCATCCTAGTCAAGTCGAATATCATTGTTAGACGTACTTTATTGGTTCTTAGCTTTTATTATATGGAAGTATATTGATAAACTTGAGACTCTTAAAGAAGATGTTAGAGTGAGTGTATTTTCATATTAATGTTAGAGAGTTTTCATATATATTATAGAAATATAGTCCTTTGCGATAAATTGTATGTGAGCACAGTGTACTAATAAGAAGAGTGTCTATTATAATAATAATATTACATTCTTAAAAATTTAGAGTAGATATTATTGTCTAGATAAGTTTAATCTGTGATATTTTATAATTGGGAGAAATGATGTTTTGGTAGTAAAAATTTATATTAAATTAAAAGTTTTTAGAGCAGCTCATAGTTCAAAGAGGAACATACATTTTAAATATACATGTTATAGGTGGATAGTGTCGAAAATTATGTTCAATGTAGGTGATAAACAATCAAAATTATAAATCATAGCCCATTATATGCTTATGATTTTTTCTAATTCTATTCTTGCTATAGAATATCAGTAAATCACTTTTTTTAATTATGTCAATGTTTAAATATTTTATTATGTGAACAGTTGAAATTATTACTTCTTTCAATGTATTTATTTTCATATTTTTTGGGATCCTCCTTTTTCCCTATATTCCTTATACCTGGTTGATAAAAATACATAAAAATTTAACGTAAAAGTTGATAAATCTAATGGGACTTAATCCATGCTCTCATAAAATCAATTTCATTTATCTAAGTTATTGCAATAAAGCAACATGCCTCATGAATATTTCATTTATTTCATTGCACGGACATTGGACTTCACATAGTTTAGAGGTTAGGAGCCGAGGAGTCTGAGCGAGCCAGAGCCCGAACAATTTCATTTTAAAAATGCGGAGCGATAGCCGGAAATATCTAAGTGAATAGCTAAAATTTTAAATAAATTGCTGGAGGCGGAGGCCGGAGAATTCGGAGCTCAGGTAATTATCATATATAAATTAGATGGATGCCGAGCTGGAGTCGGAAGCTCGGGTTAATTTTAAATGATGGGCGGAGCACGGCAGCGGATCCGGAGCTGAGAGCGGATGGAAGTCGGAGTGGTATATCATACAATATATGTACCAGCTCCAAGTCTATGAATCACAAACTCTTAGTCACATATATATTTAAAATTAATTTAGTTATCATTAGTTATGAATAATTATATACTATTTTCATGCTTTAATATTGAAGAGTCTAAAGCCTTTAATTGATAGGAAAATTAGTGCTTTAATTTCTTATAAGTCATTTAACAACATACAATCTGATATATATTAGATACTTAATTACGAAATCTCGCAATTACTTAGTTCCTATTTTACTTTATTTAACAATAAGATTCTTTTATTAGATTCATACAACATATTATACAGTAAAATTAAGTGAGGATCTATTAAATATTTCTTCAATTCTTACTGTATCTTACGTATAATTCCAGTTAATTACTCTTTGCCTAAAGTATTTGAAAAACTATTTTTGTTGTAAACATTATTATGAAATTTTTTCTAATAATATAGATATTAAAATATATATACTCTATAATTTATATATAATATTTAGACTTAATAATATATATATATATTGAATCATCAATTCTATATAAAAAAAAAGTTTGTGTACTTAAATTATATTATATTATATATTATATTAAATAAATTTAATTATTATATATAATATACGCTATATATTAATATTAATCTTATATTATTATATATAGTATTATAATAATATAATTTATATATATATATAATATATATAATATAATATTATAAATTATAATATTAATTATATTATTATATTATATATGATTTTTCATCACAATCGGCAAATCAATTCATTCATACATCCTCCACAGTTGCAACACGAAGATCAGATAGATATATAGATTAAAATATAAATAGTAATAGATATAGATAGATAGATATAGATATAGTATAAATAGATATGTATCTGATTTAATATGTATTCTTCATTTAGACA
>JABUQX010018206.1:0-7500 GCA_015478945.1 Trachelipus rathkii
AAGAAAAACGAAAGAGATAGAACATAAGAGTACGGAAATCTAGAACGTGGAGATGGCTAGAAAAGGGGATTTCTTGGGGAAAGCAGACACAATTTTAGAAGATAAACATACATTATGTAAAAGTGATAAATAGGACGTACCACGAATACTCATTAATAGAAGGACTACTACTGGCTATCTATGGAAATTTAAAATCGAGCTCGTACTAATGAAGGTGAAGGTCCGTGTGACTGAGACTTGAAAAGCCTGAGAAGAATGTAATATACTTGATCCACTATCACGTGAGTCTTGTCGCGGATGGAGGTTATTGTAGGGCTTAACCTCAAAGCTAATAATCCTACCACTATCAAGTAAGCCAGTCCTTGCTGTCATGTTTTGGCTAAAAATATAAATGAGTAATTGGTAGATACGCCAGTGGTTGTGAAATGCATCCCTTTAAATAAATAAAATATTATGTATTTGTATAAAAGAAAAAAAAATGCTTGGTTTCATCATATATGATATATAAATGAATATATATAGATAGATCTATATATATATATTCTGTATCTACTATATATATTATTTTAGGCTAAGGTATTATGCTATATAATGATAGAACCTAAATAATTTTAGTTTCAGTTCGTCTAAGTGCCTTAAACATACAGTGTGTGTTTTATTGTAGGTGTGTGTGGAGGGAAGGTGTAGGTTTTGTAATAGAATCCATTGGTATTATTGCTAAAATTCTAGAATCGTTCTTTTTAAGTAATACTAATGAAATGTATGCAATGGAGAGGAGAAAATTTGGAGGTGCAAATAAAGATGATTGAAACGATGTCAGTTGGAAAGAGTTTACTGACAAGATCATATTACTTTAGTTTTACCAGATACATAGAAAATGAGTTCGTAATGCTAGAAAAGTACACAATTATATTAAAATATCATATGTAGACAGAAAGTCATGAAACTATTATTTAATGTCTTAATTAGATTGTTATGAACTATAAGACCATAGTAACGGAAGGCGGTTTTCACAATGTGTTATAAAGCGGTTTTTATAGAATACATTTTCGAATGATTCTTTATCATTCAAGAAAAGTTCCCTACGATAGAAAAGATTTCTAGCAGAAATGTGCTCAACAACTCTACCTGAGTCATAAATACAAAGCAATATGGCGGATGTACAGTGAAAATCGACTCAACTATTGTCTAGATCTCATATCACTGTAGGGCTAGTTATTTTTGTTCGTTTCTGTAATATTTAGCTTATGACACACTTAATTGTCAGATCTCAATACTGAGCGTTACACTGGAGTTTATTTTTTGTTCGTGCTCTGTAAATTTAGTTTTAGAACCACTTGATTGTCCTGAGGATCTCATAACTACGCGAATAGAGTGTATTTTGTCGTAGCCTCTGGGTAAAGAAAATTTTTGTCTACGACTTTTTTATCATTTTCGACACTTTGACATCTCATTCCTCTCGTTCATCGTATAGAGGATCTTCTGCCATATCCTCGAAGTGCAAGTTTGTCAAAACTCTGCGGTGATTTGAACTAAAAATTATTCAAGGGCAATCAGCTTTGTAGCTAGTTTTAAACTTTTTGTATGATCTATTTACAAAATCAAACTTCTGGAGTGTAGACCCATATCTACTTCGAAACGTGTATATTATTTGAAGCTACAAGTAGTGCTTAACGAAGGAATTTATAAGTAAATATATTTTTAAAATTATAAGTTAAATATAGATAATCTCTCATCTATTAGTAATCATTTATTATTGCGCTGGCAGTTGGCTTTGATTCCAGCTTTTGCAGTGGCAGTCAGCGATCAATATACTAAATGTTTTGGTTTAATTCATTAGTCAATTGTTGAGAATACTAGGAGCAGCCTGGTGCATTTGCATTTATTGTCTTAAAATTTATTGTTACTCTGGATACGTACATTGGTTATAAACCGAAAAAATAATATAAATCTTACTACCTGGGTAAGTTTGGTTGATCTTGATTGCAGCTCAGTTTTTCATATGTAAGCAGAAAGGTTATGGAAAAGAGGTTGGTGGTGAAACGTTTTAATTCTTGAATACTCACACAGAATTTGATTAAAGTTTTGGGAATAAATAAAGCTTTTTGTTCTGATAGTTCTGTGTTGTGTGTTGATCGATTAGTGTTGCATTTTATTGCTCAAGATATTTCTGCGTCACTTTTTTATTGATAAAGAAACTTCATGGTTGTTTGATAAGTGAGCAGCAGGAATAAGGATTTGATTATAAAAAACCGGAGCTCGCCATTTTAAATTCATGTTCCCCGCATTCTTTCCGTAAAGCGACAGTTAAGACTTAAAGCAAGTTAACCTGTACTGCAATTGGTTTTGCAATAGCTTAGCTGCGACGTAAGCATATATACTTTTGAAAAGATTAAAAATCGTAAACTTGAAATAGACTAAATACGATTAAATAGTTAAATCTTGATAATAGCGTGCAAAGACAAATAGTTCTGTTTGATAATAAATATAGTAGTATCTGTCTTTTGGACTTGAAACAGAGATATTTTAAGACTTAAGCTGATTGTATGACATTTGATAAAATTTTTCAATTAACACAAATTGAAAATAATAAATCTCTGTGACTTTGATTCCTAGAACTTAATTTACAGTAACTTTTGACAGTTATACGATTGAATAGTACTGACCAATAAGATAAAATTACAGTACTTAAGATCTTTACTGCATGATTTGACTCGCCAACTTTTGAATATGAAATAACAGGACTTTAGTTTTGTTAACATAGATTTGGTTAAGAATCTTAGAATTGAATTTATCGGCACTTTGTGACTGATTCTAAATTGATATTCGACACTTTGAAGTTTAGTGCACTCGACCTTTTCTGAAATTGCATATTAACGAACTATTGAAATTAACTTTGACTTATCCTTGATATACACATCGACATTTGATTGACCTTTGTTATCTAACATTATGGCTTTGAATGTTAATTATTCTAACTAGCTCCTCTTCAACTTTGGACGGTTTGAGTAACTTATACCGTTTTAAACTTTGCAGATTTCGCTTTTCGACTTTGAACTTATCCACATATATTTTAACTGTCCGAGTTTGATATATATTTCAATTTAGCAGTGTGTGTGTACTTTAACTTGTCGAATTTAGCTTTCGACTTTGATTATCGATTTGCCTTTAGTTTTGACTTTAGCTTTGCAGATTGGTTTTGACTTTAATAACTAGGGTTTTGTCGGATTTTTAATACGTTAATTTATAAAGTAGTCTGAAAGTACTGAAATCAAGCAAAAGGTGATTAATTTATTAATTTTAGTATCAATTTTTTCAAAAGTGTTGTTCCAACTCTGATATTACAGTTGGAGCCTTTGGCATGCTCTCGATGAGAGTGAGAAATTTCGTATTGATGTTGTAGGTGGACGTTAGAGTAAGGAGTTACTTTTTCTTTAATGTGAGTCGTTTGCGATTAATCGCATATTTCTCGATTGGTGCATTATTAAGTGAGAATATTTTAATTGACTCACAACAGTTACAAGGGGTGGATTGAAGGTTTGAATACTTTGAAGTTTTGATACTACTAGATCAATTGATATAATTAAACCATCCTTAACTAACGATTTAATAGGAATTTCAATTTAGATTTGTACAATAGCTTTTTGACTTATTCAAATTAAAAGTTGAGTACTTGAACTTGTTGCTTGTGAGTATTTAAAGTAAAGGTAACCGGCTTGAGGACAAAACCTCGATTTCGGAACGATTTATTAAACACCCAGAAATTCAATTAAACTACAAATACTGACTCAGAAATATTTTTATGAGTATCTAAGATTGATGCGATAGATATCTTTTGATTAAAAACAGCTTTGTAACATATTGAGTGAGTCGTAATTGCGGGAGTAAATGAGAATAGCATACTTGACACGGCATTATCGATGTTCTTATTATTCCCTGTAAAAAAGATCATTCCTTATCGAATATCATTTAACTACTCAACATCCTCGACATCTAACTACTGAGGATAGGGAAAAGGTGAACGAGAAGGAATGGGTAAGAAGACACATATGCTACTGTAGATTTTTTGTTTATTTTAACCACTATACACTCTGTTGAAGGTTTAGACAGCGTGTTGAAATTTATTCTGTGCCATTTTATTTTAGGTATGGTGATATACATTGACGCACAGCGAGACCTGCACTACAGGAACAGCTGTGTGTAAGGAATGTAAATGGGGTTCAATGGTGATGAGGATGTTTGAACGGAATTAATTAGCGGAGGTGAGACAAGGGTTTGGTTGTTACTGTCTTCCTTGTCTTATTCTCACTGTCGTATATGTGATGGGGTTATGAAAGATAATTCGAGGTGGGATGTGCAGGAAATCCCAAAGCAATGAATGGAGAAGTGGATGAGGAGTGGGGAGGGTGCCCTACCTATTGTATCGGATGATTTGGTTCTGTGTGGCGAGTCTGAAGAGAGTTTTAGAGAGGATTTGGTAGAGAGATTTGGTAGGGTCATGTAAAAGGAGGTGTTTTTGATTACTCTGCTTATTATACGCAGAAGGTTTGGTTTTGAGTGAGACTATCTCAGCTGTGCAGTTGATCATGTTTGATGGTAGGGAAGTGGAGCAAGTTTCTGAGTTAAATATTTTAGGGTATGTGTTGGTCGAGAAGGAACGCGATACGATGCACGAGTGTAGTAGAAGTTGTGATGGTAACAGGATAAGGCTGGCTGAGGTGCATTTAAAATCGTTCGGAGATGTAAAGGTGCACTCAAGTGCTTGGAGTGGCGCTAGATGTCTTTACAATTAGGGTATGTTGTCACGCTTGTGTATTGTAATGGTAAGTGAGACCTATGGTCTGGAAATAAGAAGTATAGATCTAAGTCAAGCTTCAATGGTGTTCAAATGGTACTATTTCAGAGCGGAATGCTAGGTGGTGAAAAGAATTAAATAAAGTGAGAGAATGATACCGTATTAGAAAGAGAGTGGTGTGGTTGTGAAGAAAGGCGTAAAATGAGAGAAACTAAAAAATGAAAAGGGTATTTGTTGAGATGGTTTGGTTCTTTGAAGGATGATGAAGTCTGTTTGGTTTTAAGCCGGCCATCGTACTCATTGTGGAGAGTGTGTTGGGAACCTCTGACCGGGCCATGCCTGCTGTAGAACCGAGATGAGATGGAAATTGAGTCGACGTCACAGGGCCCGAATTGTCTGAAGGAGAGAAATCGTGACGGTTCTTCGGCAGAGGCGAGATAAAGGTCGCATATGATGAGGAAGATGAATGGCGCGGTCGGGTTTGTATGGGGGCATGGTTGTGGCCCACCTGGCCAGGGATGAAACCTTACATTGACGATTTCCATAGTGAAGGGTTCCCGCGCCCGGTCCTATGAACTGCTCTAGGGTGTCGCATTTATTCTTTCTGTGACGCAGCTCTCACTAATTCTGTGTAACACTGTGAGGGAGGGACGTAAAGGCCCCCTGGGCTTTACTTTCGATCGTTTGTCCATGTACTTCCTACTCGCTTTTCTTTTGCCGATTCTTGTACAGGCAACCTAGCCCATTCCCAACTGCTGGGGCACAAAGACGGACACGAGTGAAGACAAGAAGAAAGAATGAAAGAGAGAAAGAGCTCTTCATATATATAGCGTTTGGGGCAGGTCGGTGGGTGAACTCGGACCACCCTGCTACGGCATCAACTTGGTCAGCACGCCGACTCACTCCCTAATGCACTTGTTTGATTTTTTATTTTCTCTTGTAAAATCATGCGCTACCTATAGATCGGATCTAAGCACCTGCACAACAAAATATAATGTAATTCTAAATAATAATAAGCTTTTAATTAAAGTTGAATAAAAGACTCCCTTATCTGACCGGGTGGGAGGGTGAATGCGGACCTCACCAAATATCGAGAGAGGGGTGACATGCGGACTCTATCTTGTTTAAATTCGTCATTCTACATAATAAATTCAATTTGTAGTAATTTAATTTTTACTTAATATAAAATTATTTATCTTATTAAAAGGGAATTCTAATAAGCTAAGTAGAAATTGTCCAATTAATGATAAAAAGAAGCCATACAGCACATAAAAATAAGTGTGGTTCCGACTTTCACTCCCTCTCCGCAATAAACTTTAGTAAACTAATGTTGGGAGACATTACTGCGTTTTTTTTTAATAAAATTTCCTAACTGATAAAAATTGATACATAACTAAATTTGAAGTAACCTTTTTATGTTATATTGTAAATTGAATTTATACATAGATCAACACACACTGTCAATACAATAATATCGTATATAATATCGCCAAACAAAACTAATGGTGGTCCCGAGCTCCACTCCATCAAATACTTCTTACTGTGTGCGGGGATTGATATCGGACCCGTTTTCCTTATGTGCGACTAATTACTGTTTGGATTGGAAAATTTACTTTGCCAGATCTTAAATGCTAACATACTCGCACGTGTATAACACTGGAAAAACATCAATTACAAGAAGTCGATCCCTCTGAACAACTTTTTCATTATTATAACCAAGCTTAAAAAAGCTCACATTTGTCGAGAAAAGCTGCATCTCCTTCCAGGGTCCAGTAAAATTTCTATTAGAAGATGTACACTGTCTACGAATTCTTGTAGACAACTTCATAAAGTTAAAAATATGAAAAACCTTTCTAGGAAAATTAGAAAGAATTGATCTAGAATGAAAAACTTTGTAGTACACTGCTCGCGGGCGTGGGCTATTAAATCGAGCGAAATTTTTTTTCTTTTTTTTTTTTATAATTTTTTATTTTTTATTTAGACGTGGACGCGATATCACCCTTCCTAAGAGTGGGCGCTGGTGCATCAACGCTCCCGACGCTATATATAAAATTCAAGGTATAGGGGGTTGGCTTGGAGCCTGAGCAATCAAAATGATTAAGAGTGCTTTTTAAAGGTTTTAATAATTATTATATTTTTTTTTAATAAAGAAAATTTGGCACTTATGCACTTGAGAATAAAAATGTAGCGTCGGGAGGGTGACCGGGCGGTTTTTAGAGGGGGTGATTCGGTCCATCTAAAAAAAAAAAAAAAATAAATACTAAGCGAGGCCAGAAGTAAAGAAAAAGAATTATGCAAGGAAACAAACTAGAAACTACTTACAAGATTTTATTTAGATATCTCTTAATTCCAGAGAGCTTTTCTAATACTTTTAAAAAATATAAGAATTTACACGGTGACAAGAGAGGGCTTTCAATAAAATGTGAGCATGTGTGGTTGAAAGAGAGGAGTTTCTTTTTTAGACTTTTGCGTCTATACCAGGAAGGAAAAAATTGTGGAATGGATTTTAATATACTTTCTTCTCCCATGTGAAATACACTCGAGTATGTTAGCTTTTTAAACTGGCAAAGTAAATTTTAGTTCCAAACAGTATTAGTGGCCAAAAAATCACAGGGTCTAATTGACGCCTACTCGATTCAGCGCCCGCGGCCGGTAAAATTGATGAAGGGGTGAATCGGACACCATTGTTTTTTCGTGTTTTACGT